>JASDQU011379033.1:40329-50398 GCA_032191745.1 Picea mariana | reverse complement strand
TAGGATGTCAAGTAAGCTACAACTAAAATTTGTTTCAAACTTTCAAATTTCAATGCCTTTCCTTTCTATCTATTTGATACTCAATGGAAATATAATTTGTTGTCTTTCCTTTCCATTTATTTGTTGTAGACTCTATAACAGGACACACCCATATGGCCCTCTCTGTTTGTATCCTTTGTGTCGAAAATGGACATTTGTCGGGCACGTGTTTGACACATGTCCTGTGCACAAGACACGTGTCAAACACGTACCCTAATTGTGACATGATTTTAGGACATGTGTAGCACAAAAATGGGCCCGGGGGTCACTAAAAATGCGATCCGTCCCTCATTATTTCACATTTCATCTTGCAGGTTGGAGCTTTGAAGTGTTTTGGTGTGCAGTTGAAGGATAAATTGCAGATTTGAAGGGATTCCAAGTGCTTGGCAGATGGATTTGTCAACCAAATTTTTTGTTTTCTCTTACAACAAAGTTTTTTTTTCCTCATTCCACAGTAATCATGGCTCAATCAACAAGGGCAGCTGGAAAAAGTCAAAGGAAAGGGAGGAATGCCACTGTTGATGTTTCCCCCCTTCCTTCAACTTCATCACCCTCTATTAGTGTCCCATATGTTGCAAATGCAGCTTCTAATGTTGAAAAAAACATTGTTGTAGCAAGACATCAAGCTCAAGAGAGTAAATATCCATTGTGGAAGTATGTTACAAGACATCAAGGGCCCGGGGCCAAGTGAAAGGGGGGAGGGAATGTTCTTTGGACATGTGGCTTCTTCCATACTCAATTTAAGAGCACCTATTACTGAGTTAAGGACCATTTGTTGGGACAACCTTGTGGACTTGGAGCATGTAAATCAATGAGTGCATCCAAGCAAGAAGAATTGGAAAGAGAGTACAAGGTTGGCTTGGGGAAGGTGGCGGCAGCAAGTAGGAAATGCAAAAATGAGGATCCTCTTCCATTTTTGAGGAACTCATCTAACAAATTTCAATTTGGGAGTGGGAGTGCAATTTAACCAACAAGAAAGAGGGAATTTGGTCCAATGGACAAGATATTTCAGCAAGAGAGGTGAGATGAGGTTGATCTTATCATTGGGTTTTTTTCCCTATCTCAACTTCATTTCATATAATGTTGCATGGTCTCCTTTGTTTTGAGATGTGTCGAACTCTCCTTGATCGGGCTCCAACCGGATATGTGCCTCCTAGTTCAGAGAGGCTTAGAACTGTTATCCCTCATTCCTAGGGATAACTAAGGAGATGATGTCTCAAGGCCCTCAAGTCGCAAACATGGAGTACAGAGAGGCAGATGAGCAGGCAGAGGTCCCTATCATACCACACATCACCATCCAATCGATGGCAGCAGCATCCACCACACCCAGCTTGGCCCACAGAGGACAACAGGTCTTGCTTCATGAGGTAACAAGTTTGGTGTCGTGGTAAGTGTCATTTTAATATTTGAAGCATTTGAACATGTTGCAAAGGGTCCTTTCTTGATTTTGAAAATGTTTGCTTGGAAATTATGCCTTTTTCTTTATTTCACCTTGGTGGTTGACATGTTGTCCTAGTAAGAGGGTTACCCTCAGGAAAAGTGTTGCTACTGGGTTTCCTTGATGAGTCATCGTACAATTCTCGTGCATACTTATCACTTTCCATCACTCCATCCCTTTCGTCTCCTCATATTTTAGGTTTTCAGGCATATTGACTCAAGAAAGGCTTGTACCTCATTTCATGGGAAGAAGGGGTTGAAGGCCAAAAGGCTTGTAGCTGGCAAAAGATAAAATCCAAATATTAATCCTCCAGATGCTCGCCCTAAGGTCCTAAGAGCAATGAAATGCTTCTCCACAAAATTCAGGGGCCGGTAAAATAAAACACATAACTAATAAATGTCTCGCTTGTTAAGGGAATGCATTGTGGTGTCTTTTACTTTCCTTGCACATGGCACCCAATGTGTTCTAGCCTCAAGTGGCATTGTGGTACTCTTTACCTACCCTTGCATATAGTACTCAATGTTCGGACCTTAATCAATTAAAGGAAAACAAAAGGGCTTGGAAAAAGGTTGCATTGAAAATGAGGATGCAGCACACCCTCTACAAAGGCACCCATAAATAAGACAATATGAGCCCTTGTATGTCAAGAAACCCCATGCCCAAAAGTTACACACCATCCACCTCATACTCTTTTACATGATTTAGAGAGGGTCCACTTGGGAAACACTTCTTGACTTGGGGAATAATCCACCCAATAGGGCACCTTGACAATCCTCCCATACTTAAATTTGGCAAGTTGTATAAGGTCTTTGAGCATTGGTTTATTTTGAAAAGGGGAGATTTGATGCACACATTCGGGTAGTTCTTTTATTAGATATGGCTTACTTGGCATGATATTGTGACTTGTGGACCCTTGGAGGGTGTACATGTTTGTCTTTGCAGGTCCTTGACAGGTGAAAGCTTGATCGTGAAGGCACAAGGTCACTTGGACCTTCTTTGGGGAATGAAGCCTGTTATCCACTAGTTTGCACAAGCTGGATTTCTAAAGAACCGCCAGAGAATGAGCAAGATTTGCTCATATTTGCAGATTATAGAGTTCAGCAGGTCTTTAAAAGACCCCCCTTTTTTTGCATTTCCACCATTGTAATAAATGTCAAAAGTATGAGATATTGTAAAAGGCTATTGGCCACCCTTGATCTAGGAGTGGGCACATACTTCAGAGTGTTTTTTTCTACTTGTTAATTATTTTTTCTGCTTGCCTTAGTGAGCGATTAAATAATTTCTAAGTTTTTTTCACTCAGAAAAAGACTTGCTCCAAAGCTGGAGTATGTGTTGACAAGCAGGTCTTGGCATGGAAAATCCAATGTCTAGTGTCAAAATGTATATAAGCTCATACTAGAACATAGTGTCTGGGTCATTTGGAAATTGCGGCTAGGTCTGATAGGTTTTTTTTTAAGTTTTTAGTGAATTAATTAAATTCCCGCAAAATTGGAATTAATTAATTTTGAGTCAATAAATGTAAAAAATATGGCATCAAACATTGTCAGATGCCATGTTTACAGTGGTTTTCCAGTCCGGAGTATGATGTAAACCCCTATTTCCCATCTTTCGAGACTAAAAAGTGATTATTATCACTAAAAAAGTCAATATTACTCGAAAAATATGGAAAAGGGGTAATTAATTAAATCTCCTAAATTTTAGGAGAACTGGGGAACATGTTTTAAACGTGTTTTTTGTGTGCCCCTAGTTGACTAAGCACATAAGGTGAGTTAACTAGTGAGGAGGTCGACCTAGTTAGATGACATGGAGTTAGGAGGAGTCTCTAACTAAGGAACTCAACTCCCATCCTAAGCGGCGCATTACCTAATCCCTAGCGCATCTCTTATGTGGCAAGCCTTAGATTTCTTTCTCATAGGGACTACCCCCCTTGGCTTCGCTAGAAGTTGGCCTAGACGGAGGAGTTGAGGATCAGGTGACAGCACCTTGACTCGAGACTTGCCCCCAAGGACACAATAAGTGGATTGAAGGTTTCTTCCACGTTACCCAAGTGTGTATTAGGACGGCAACAAAGCCCATAGGTTCGATGATGCGCACCCTCTCCCTGGACATATGGGAAGAGGAACATTGCCTTTGGAGGCACTTGGACACCATGAGATGACCATGTTCTAGCTCATTGCACCCGAATGATGGCCTTGGAAGGCCTAAAATGTCACACCTTGTGCCCTAGACGTCACATGGGTTTAGGGTTTTAATGGGGTTTCTCATGGTTGATGATGGTGTGGCTTGGTTTGATAGAGAGAGAGACACTTGGCACATGCTAGAGCACTTGATGGCATGATTTATGTCCTTTGGAGGCCAAACAATTTTCATCCTAGGCCAAAACATCTCTCCTAGAGGCCCTACATCACCCTTTAGGGCATGACGTCACCCCTAAAAAAGGGATTTTATTTTTGTAATTTTGAATTTTAAGTTATAAGAAGGCAAATTTGTGAGGTCGACCTCCTCAAGTTATGAATATGGACAAACTATTATAGGTGACCTCATATAAATAGAGGTCACCTCAATTTCATTTTGATAGAACTCACTTGAGAATTAATACTTGTTGGCTGAAATTTTAGCCATAGTTGGGCAAATCGCATATCTCTCTCTCTTGTGCTATTTGAATGTTGATACTTGTCTTTTGGCGAAGGAAGCTAAGGCGTTATCTCTTGGATGCTTGTTCATGGTAATTTTGGTGGAATATGCTTGATAAGAAAGGGTTTCTTCATGTGTTTTCTTGGAATTGGTAAGGAATTTCTGCATTAATTGTGTTTTTCTTCTTGTTTCAAGCTAAATTTGTCTAAACCCTTGGAGGAGTATAAAGGCATACACCCTCCATCAAGTCTACTTGGTTATCATTGAATAAGCTACTTTGCAAAGGTTGCTAGGAGGAGTAAAAAGGATTACACCCTCCTAGATTTACCTCGCTAATTTTCTTTGTTGCCATTGTTAAATCATCATACTCAAAGGACCAATGTAACCATGTAGCCAAATGATCAGTCTGACGAGAAAGATCACCATAGTCAACCAGTGGAATCCACCATGAAACCTCTTATGTGAGAAAGATGTCTTGATGTATTTTCTAGTGAAGGCATAGTTGAAGGTTGTTGGTTGATTGAAAGTTGTTGGATGGGATCTAGAACATGATATTTCAATAGTAATAAACACGAATGCATAAGATCCAAAACTCTTAGAAACTACCTGTTGAAATACCTCCATCATCCTGAGCTCAACTGGGTCATGATGAACCCCGATATCTAAGCACTGATCAATCTCAAGATCCTGAAGAACAACTTCGGATGCAAAATCGTAGGCAAAGTGTAAGGGACATCATCCTCTAGTTGAACCAAAAGTGACTCCTCTTGTTGAAATGGTATCCGATCAAGTTGTTCCTGAGCCACTGTTGTGATAGGCAGGAATGAAATTTCTCGTTGATCCATTTCTACTTGGTTAACCTGTGGTTCCTCCTCCTGCAATTTTTCATCATCACTAACGGGAGGAACCAATGAACACTCTTGAGTATTCAAATCTTCACCTTCATCTCCATGGAATTCTGTATATGGTTCTAGTGGTGCAGCTACTAATTCCTGATCATCTAAGCCTGAGGGACCATCATCCTGCTCATCTCTAGGAACCTGACATAATGCAAGTTGTGGTTCATCTTTAGTAACAAGAACTTATGCACTGCTTTAACAACTGGTAGTTGAAAGTCATGGATTGGAATGAAGTCTTAGGCTGCAATAAAATGTCTTTCTAACTTAATAGCAGCAGCCTCGGCCTCCTCCATATTTTGAGGTTCCTTATTCCTGAGAAATATACCAAAAATTCCATCAAACGCCTCAAGATAAAAATTTAAAGCATAAGCAGCATTAGGCCTCACAATAATAAGGATTTTATAATAAGTCTTAGAAAAACAAGCATTAAAATTAGTGATAGTCTCATCCCCATTCTTTATAATATGATTAAAACCATCAATTAAGGAAAAGTTGTCCTGTTTATCCACCCATCTCTTTCGATGAACTTATCTTAGAACGAATCCCATCCATCAATGGACGCATCAGGAAGAGATTTTTACCATGTTCGTGCCTCCCATTCGAAGAGCGACACAAACATCATCATCACCACATCCTCATGTTCCAGGCCAAACTTATCCACCACTATTAAAAAATCATCCAAGTGATCCTCAGCCGATACTCCAAACTTCCCCATGAACTAAGGTCAGCACTGAACATAGCCACCTACAGGGAAATCATGAGGATAATCTGGAAATGCAACAAAACTTCGCGGGTTAAAAGCAAAGAATCTCCACCTTCTTGGTGGCCTCACAGTAACGGCCATATTGTTAATCCACGATAGAAACAAGCACAATTGTTACCCTACTACTAGCTTGAGATCAAAATAAAATCAAAGATGAAGATGTTGAAGTTACACTCACCATAGTGCTCGTCAAAAAGAACTTGCCAAACAACTCAGTACGCTTACCAACTTCGAGAGGAGTTCTTGGTGGAAGAGTAGTCTTGTTCTGGGAAAGATGTTAGGGTTTGCTCAGGCTCAGAACTAGACCATGTGAGGGAATCGAAACCGGAAGATATTCCTGTGTAAGTTCCCCTATGCAGTCGTCCTTGTATCCTGTGGAGTCGCCAGGTGAGTAAAAAAGAATAGACCAATTAAAACAAAAACTCATTGAATGTCGTGTTACCAAGGCTTGCGCTCCCCGGCAACGGTGCCAATTTGTTAGCACACTTTTCCACCCTCCAATCAAATCTGATATATGGGTAAAATCAGCAATGGAAAAGGGATAATTCAAGGAGAGAATGCCCCAAATTGTCATGGGAAAGCCTCCTCTCCGTTCAAGCTAGTGCATGCCAACCTCATGGGGGAGTCCCTAAGTACCGGGTTCCTGATTTGTTAGCTGATTTTCTGCAAAAAACACACAAAAACAATAGTAAAAATGCTTTGGACAGCGTGTAAACACACCACCAAAGCGTTAGGAAAAGATAGTTTAAACTTTAAAGTCACCTAGAGGGATCCTGCAATGTTAGCGTGAGAAAGATGAAAGAAATAAGGAAAGATGAATATCATAATAAATGGAAATGAGCTATTCATTAATTTGCAAGAGTAAGAACATAATACTGACAAGAAGAAAAGTTCGACAAAAACACAACACTTCTTTATTAAAGGCTTGCCAAAGGGTTGATTGCGCCATAAAAGACAAGTCCAAAACTGGTACAATGATTATCCTTGCTCAAAGAAAGAGTAGCTAGTCTAGTAGGAGAAGAATGAGAGAGAGAAAGAGAGTAATGAATGTTGTTGCTACAAAAATTTGACCATAATAATGTAGACCAACCTCCAATATATAGTGATGAGGGCGCACTTTACCAAGAGAGAGCATAAAGGTGCATGAGAGAAAGAGATGGAATGGGAGAAGCGCATGGGGAAGGGAGAGAGAGTTAACGAATGTGAAGAATAGGAGTGTTAACGTATGGAGGAATGAATTAGAAATTAAATGCATGTTTAAACTCTAAATTCGGCCAAAATATGCATGAGTTAGCCAAAGAGGGAGAATGCACCCTATTTGTTAGGGATTTAGCGTTTTAGAGAAATTAAAGTGAAATTAATTTGCATGGAAAGTGAGTTAATGATGAGTGAGAAAAAATTAACTGATTTAAGCCTTGATTGGCTCAAGCCTTAAATTTTAGGGATTTACCATTTAAGAGGAATTAAAAGGGATTTTTATGGAATTAATTGCATGGAAAGTGAGTGAAGGACGAGTGAGGAATTTAAGCCTTTATTGGCTCAAGACCTAAATTTTTAAGAGGAATTAAAAGGGATTTTTATGGAATTAATTGCATGGAAAGTGAGTTAATGACGAGTGAGAGGAAATTAAGTGAGTGATTTATGCCTTGATTGGCTCAAGCCCTAAATTTTAGGGATTTAGCATTTAAGAGGAATTAAAGGGATTTTAGTGGCATTAATTGCATAGAAAGTGAGTTAATGCCGAGTGAGAGAAAGTTAGGTGAGTGATTTAAGCCTTGATTGGCTCAATCATCTCTATGATATTGCCACCTCATCCACACGCCCTTCTTTTACTTTATTTAATCCTCTTTTAATGCTTTTACCTTGGAAAATGTGCCCTTCACTAATTATTCCACACAGTCGCCACATGTCACTGCATCATTGCCAAATGTCAAAACAAACCCTACTACTTGTCACCTCTGGAGCCAACCACCCCTGCTATAAATAGAAACTGCTAAAATTAGGGTTCGGCTCCTAAAAAATAGGAAACTATCAAAAACATCTAGGATGACTAGGAGAACACTACCATGTGTCATATGTCTAAAAATAGACACTGCTTAAAATAGAATCTCGCCACATGTCAATTATATCATACTCATTTGATGCAATTTTTCATGAGGATCCCAAGACGCAATAAGAATTGACATGCTAGCCCTAGTGCTCCACCTACTAAAAATAGAAATACTAACAAGTCATCCTGGAAAAGGTCCAAAAGACTCAGAATGTCTCAAGGATCAATATTGCACACTCATAATCATGATCTGAGGCTTGGAGTGAACCTGTTAAAAATAAAAAGTACTCGCACGTCGCTCGAAAAGGCATCTCACTTAGTATCATGCAAGTACCAATTTTGTATGCTCAAAACTGTCAACTGAGTCTCCAATCACTGTCTCCAAAAAAGTAGGGTCACCTACTATAAATAGACATCTCTCTCAAATCCATGGGAAACTAATCTAACTCCATCTCTGAAACAAAAACAACCATATTTCGATCCTGTACTTGTCTCTGATGGGAACCAACCTCTAGCTCACACAAGTGCTAAGACTCTGGGAAAATCTATGAATGCCAGCCAAATAATGCATGTTGGCTCTTAACCCTCAAGATTTTCAAGGGTGAATATCTAGGTGTTAACAATGGCAATTCAAGGGGACGGGATCCCCCGATGGGATGTTGAGAACCATAAGAAACTTCGTGTCTAAAAACTAAAACCGATAGTCCGTGAGAAATGAAAGTACCAAACAAACCCCTTTAACCATGTGGAAGAACACCAAGAAGATCGTGTAAGCTGACTTGTGATACCACAACTTGTCCAATGGGAAATGGAGTCAAATCAATATAAACCTCCCACTGAAACACAAGGGGTCTAATCCAAATCCGCTACCTGCTACCACCCAATATGCACACTCCTCCTTGCGGTAAATGTGTTGAATTCGACACAAGGGAGAGAGTCACTTAGTTAGATGTCAATAATGTAAACACATGCCAAGTGCGAAGGAACACCACCAATAATGGATCCTAAGGTACGAGCACAACCTGTCACTGTGAAAGATGTTCTGAAGTCGAACAATGACAAGGATCATCCAATCAAGGCCTAATGATACTCAACCTTGTCGAATGCAAGATAACTGTCAATGAGGCTAACAGCTACCAAGGCACTCTACTTTTGGATCATTCATAGATAATGTGTCGGAGTCTATACAGGATGACCTGTTGAAAAAGAAGAGCAATGATGTCTCTCTTCCCTCAGTGTGAAGTGATAACTCAAGAAGATATAAGATAAACAAACCAAGTACCATATCCCTATTGTTGGATGAGGGGGATGATTGACTCGAAGCAAAAGACTCAATGATAATGAATGAAGAGACAAAACATAAGATGACTCGAGACTCCTATGTCTCTTCAACTACCCATACAAAAGGCTCAATGCTTTGGGAATATGAACAAATGGGACCCCCATCCAAGCTCGCTCTAAAGATACACACAAAGGCTCGGCATATGAGAGATAAGACACTCAGATTTGACCCAGGAGTAACAATAGAAGACTGCCAATATACTATGAAGGAAAAACATCACAAGACACAACCACATGCTGATATAGTTTGGCAAAAATCAGCGACACTTGAGCAAAGGCTGAAAAGCAAATAACTGAAAGGAACAACACTACAAAGGAAATGGTAAATTGTTGTCCCTAAAACTAAAAATCAGCAAGAAGGAAAGACTTAAATAATAGCCGGAAAGGAAAGACAACTAACCTATACCCAAAAATTTTACCTCAAGTTGTCATGGTTAAATCATCATACTCAAAGGACTAATGTAACCATACAACCAAATGATCAATTCGACGAAAAAGTGAAATATCCCAAAACAGGTGGATCTGGATATGATCTACTGAAACTGGTGTTTAGGCTCTCGGATCTGATACTCTGGGGGTTTCTGGATGCGTTTAGTGTCTTTGTCTTAACATGCGTGATGATTTTGCATGTGTGTGTTCAGATAGAATAAGTGTTTTACAATTATATCATGCATGTGAATAATAGAGATCCAACACAACTCAATAACATGTATTATGTGAAATAGCAGGAAATACAACTGGCATGCAGAAAGTAAAGAAACTAATCATCAGTTAGATCTCGTGGATCATCACTGGAATACAATGAAAAACAATCATGAAATACCTGTAATCAGAAGGGGTGGATGGATCTGTAGCATGCATGGATAGATCTTCGACATGCAACTCTGGAAGCTCACGGAAACTGC
>JASDQU011379033.1:30026-40229 GCA_032191745.1 Picea mariana | reverse complement strand
GGAGATTGAGGTGCCTCTCTTGGATGAGGCCCCTGCATGGTTAGAGGAAGGGGACCAGAAGCAGCAGTGCCAGCAGGAGGATGACGAGGACGAGGAGGAGGAGGAGGAGATTCATCCATACACCATGGAGGATGATGAGCTAGTTGAAAGTGGAACACCACTTTCTACACATATTGGAGTTGCTAGTCCTACTCCATCCAGCATTGATGTCCGGCCAGGACCTTCTGCCTCTAGTTCAAGGCCTGGCAAACAGCCCCTGATTTTACCCCGTAAAAGGGGGAGAGGGCATTGATAATTTGATACCATATAGCTAGTTGCTAGTTTTGGGACATATACATTTATATATGTGATCATTGATGTCATTTTGTATTGATTTCAGACTTTCAGTAATGACTTTGATGTATCGGTTTTTGTTTGGCATCCACTATATAATATATATCGGTTCTTTCTCCGTATTTATGTGCCTATCTGTTTATATGATGTTGTTGTTGCTTTATATATTGAAAAATGTTTAAAATTTTGAAAAAAAATGAATAAATTATGTATTTTTTAATGTTTGCCGAGTTTTTCCGATTTTTTCCGATTTTTTCGTCGATTTTTTCCGAGCCGATGTTTTCAGGACCGTTGTCGAGTTTTTCCACTAGCCTCCCTAGGCTCTAAGATCCTCCTAGTAACTGGCAGACTGAAGATTGGCCCTCTGCTGATCTAAATGGACCCCGAATGAGAACCCCTAGGGGTTTGCACCCCTCCCTTGGACAATTGTTGCGCACTAGTGATTCCCCCGTCGGAATCTGGCCATATATGTCTCGAAATGAGCGCCCTAGCCTCCTCTGTAATGAGTCGGAAGGGTTTCCCCAAATCTGATCCGGTGAGCTCTCTGGAACCCTAGACGTACCTCACCAAGTGTTGCACACTTCCTGACTTAATGATGCACACTGGTGGATTCCCCCGTCGAAATCTGATGACTTATGGCTCAAAAGAAGCGCCCTGACTCCCTCTCAACTGGGTCGGAAGGATTTGGCGATATATGCTCTGGTCTCGTCCAGCTACACAAAAATGTCTCTCAAACCCCTGCGTCCTCACTGGCTGCAATGCACATTGATTGAACTTGGTCTGTAGAACACTAATCTCGCACGATGAAATACATGAATGGTACTTTTGATGGGCTAGGGTGTGTCTTCCAACATCGAAACCAATCTGTCGTGGTGGTTTCCTCCAGAAATCCACAAAACAACTGTTGAGGTCGACTTCCTCCTCTGGGAACTTGCTTCTCAATTCACAAATCAATGATAATGAGGAATTAGGTCGAATTCCTCTTCTTATACCTCCGTCGATCTAATTTGTCGTTGACGTCACTTAAGCTAGGCGCCTTGCTCCTAAGTCGAGTATGATTAATTAATTAAGTCCCCTGAAACCCCTTTTTCTTCTATTTCTCTGTTGACTTTGGCTTAAGTGACTTTTCCTATGCTTTTTGGCTTAATTCATAATTTAGCCCTTTATTCACCCTTATTTCTCCCTTTGTTCCCTGTTTGTTCCTAACTATAGTCTACGGGAACAGATACACTACTAAGTCACTCCCTGCTGAGGCTATTCTTGGAAACGGGACATCACAGTCCTCCCTTCTCGAGATTGCTTGTCCTCAAGCAACATCAATCCTGGGTGTTACGGTATATGCTCTCCCTCCCATGTGGCATCCTCCACTAGAAGTCCCCTCCATTTGACCAAGCACTCTCTGATGACCCTGCTCCTCAACCTGCACTCTCTTCACTCTAGTACCTCCTCCAACACTAACTCCAACTATCCCTCCTCATCCAAGGGTGGCAGCTCCTCTGAAATGGACACATGTTGTCCCATTGCCTTTTTAAGGAAAGAAACGTGGAACACATTGTGTATCTTGCTATCCTCCAACAGCTTTAATTCGTAGGCCACTTCGCCTACTCTCTTGATGACTCTGTACGGCCCATAGAACCTGGGCTTCAGCTTCTCTGCCCCGCTCTTCTTCCACGAAGACTGTCTATACGGTTGTAATCTCAGAAAAACCAAGTCCCCCACCTCGAAACTGCGCTCTATCCTCTGCATATCTGCATAGATCTTCTGTTGGTTTTGTGCTGCCTGCAGATTTTCCTTCACGACCCATAGAATCCTCTGACTCTCCTCAATCCAGTCCTTGGCCCCAAGGACCCTACTATCTCCAAACACAGTCTCGAAATGGTGCATCGTATCCATACAATGCTCGAAATGGTGACATCTAGATAGACATGTTGTATGTGGTGTTGTAACAGTACTCACCCATGTGCAACCTGTTGATATTATGGTAGCTTCAGGAGGTATGAACCTCCATTATAACCCTTGACAAGATTAGAATGTTCTAAAAGAAAGAAAAGAAGTGAACGTAACCCTAGAAAAGATGTCGGCTGAGAGAGATAATTAATATGAATTAATTAGTACCCAGAATGAGAAGTCGGCCCAGGCAGTCTGCCAGGATTACTATAAATACAGGGCACCAGTCTTTCATTTGACACACTTCTCAGAATTGCAGAAAGGCACTTGTGCGCACTGCAGTCTGGCAGTCTTGTGCGCAAGTTCTGGAGAAGGTGTTGCCGCCAGTTTTGGGTTGGACTCTCTGATCAGCTTTGGTTACTTCTTGCTTGGTGCATTAGCCTAGCTTGGCTATTGGATTGCTACCAAGATTCTTCTCTCTGTCAAGGTCAAGGTGCTCAGAGGGTGGCTTCGGCCTATGGTTGGGTGACAATAATGATATTGTCTATGGTAAAACGAGCACATTCTAACACAACCATCTCACCCATGTGCGTTGTTTCCCTCCCACGTAATTCCTCAGATACCCCTCCACCCATTTGTTGACGATCTTTGTCTCCCCATCTGTCTGGGAGTGGTAGCTGGTACTCGTGGCTAACTCTGTGCCCACCAACCTGAAAAGTTCCTGCCAAAATGCGTTGATGAAGCGCCCATCTCTGTCACTAACTATCTGCCTGGGTAAACCGTGCAATCTGAAAACCTCCCTGAAAAACAGTTATGCTACCTGTATGGCCTTGTAGTCCATGGGTATGGCAAAGAAATGTGCAAATTTGGCCATCCTGTCGACCACTACAAAAATACAGTCCCTGCCCTGCACTCGAGGAAGTCCTACAATGAAGTCCATAGAAATGCTCTCCCATTTCTGCTCTGGAATGGGTAGAGGTTGAAGTAACCCCGCGGGGTGTGTCTGCTCAAACTTGTTCTGCTGACAAGTCGTGCACTCCCGAATGTGCCTCAGTACATCATCCTTGAGACCCTTCCATGAGAATCTCTCCCTGATCTACCGGTATGTTTTGAAGAATCCCTGATGCCCGACTGTAGGTGAGTCGTGGCAGACGTTCAGAACCTTCCCCCTCTCAAAGTAGATTCTGGAACCAAGTAGATCCGGTCCTTGTAAAAGCTGACACCATCTAATCCCAGTATCTATCATCCACCACCTATCCATCCAGTACCTCACAAGCAAACTTGTTTTTGGAGTACTCCACCACCAAATGTGCCTTGCAATCTGTGCAAATATCCATCATCGAACACCCTGTTGGCCTCTTGGACAAGGCATCTGCTACGACATTCCTTTTTCCTTTAACATACTCAATGTCAAAGTCAAAGGCTTGAATCTTTGAGACCCATTTCTGTTGTCTCTCGCTAAGGTCTTTCTGATCCAGGAAATACTTGAGACTGTTGTGATCAGTCTTCACCACAAACCTGCTACCCACCAGATACTGCCTGAATTTGGTTAAGGCGTGCATGATTGCTAGCATTTCCTTGCCGTATATGGAATAGAGTCTCTCCAACTCACTGAGCTTCCTGCTCTCGAAAACAATGGGATGGCCCCCCTGCATCAAAATTGCTCCAATACCCACCCCTGATGCATCGCACTCTAGGACAAACAGCCGAGAGAAATCCAGAAGGAATAGAACAGGGCATGTGCTCATAACCTCCATTTTTTCAAAATTATGTTGTGACTCATCAATCCACTGAAAAGCACCCTTCTTAGTCAGATCCGTGAGTGGTGCCCCCAACTATGAAGAACCCTTGATAAACTGCCTGTAGTAACTGCATAACCCAAAGAATCCCTTCAACTCTGTGAGGTTCTTGGGCGTTGGCCAATCCAGAATGGCCCTGATCTTCTCCTAATGAACCTGTACTCCATGCTCACTAATGATATGCCCCAAGTACAGTAGTTCTCTCATCCTGAACTCACACTTGGACTCCTTGGCATATAATGATTGTGCTTGCATAATGCCCAAGACCTCCTCCAAGTGTGCCAAATGCTCAGCCCACGTCCTGCTGTAAATCAAGATATCGTCGAAGAATACCAAAAGGTACTTCCTTAGCTGTCCTCTAAAGATGTGATTCATGCAAGACTGGAATGTGGTTGGTGCATTGGTCAATCCAAACAGCATGACCAAAAACTCAAAGTGCCCAAAATGGGATGGAAAAGTTGTCTTCTCTATGTCCTGCTCTCTGATATTGATCTAATGGTATCCTGACCGTAGATCAATTTTAGTGAAGAAGACTACCCCATGTAGCTCGTCCATCAACTCATCTATGCACAGAATGGGGTACCTATTTTTGATCATCTTCATATTAAGGGCTTTGTAGTCTATGCACATCCTTAATGTGCCATCTTTCTTCAATACCGGTACGACTGAAGAAGCAAAAGGACTCGTGTTGGGCCTAATATGCCCCATCGCAAGCAATTCCTTGATTGCTTTCTCGATCTCCTCCTTGAATCTTTTGGGGTGTCTGTAGGGCGTGGTGATCACAGGTGTAGCCCCTGTCTAGTGGCCTCCATGGTGGTATCGGCCCAAACACTGGCTCATACTGACTCAGAAGCTCTCTGATCTGTGGAGGGTAATGCTCTCTAATTTCTGATCTGTGGATGGTAATGCTCTCTGCCCTATGAATCCTTCTGGGTGGTGATCAGGCACTCTGATGCATATGCTACATCACCGTGGCGGAAGATCCACTCCATTTTTGTTGATAGTAGATATTGCTCTGGGTGCTCCTGTAGACATACCTCTCAATACTACCCTCGACCCGTTAGCATCTCTGAAACTCATGGTCAACGTCTCATAGTTGAACCCAATCTCTCCCAATGAATATAGCCACTGCACCCCCAACACTGCATCTATATCTAATAGGTCAACTACATAGAAAGTATTTGTCAGGGTGTAGTTTCCTAGCTTGACCTCTAGGTCAAGAATCATATCCAAGCATGTCATAGTATACCCATCTGCCACGGGTAAGGTAAACCCCTCAAACTCTTCAATGCGTAACCCCCTCCGGGCTACTAAAGACGCATCAATGAAATTGTGGGTGACCCCACCATCTACTAAAGTTGTCATGCGTTGCCCCTGTATAAGGCCCTTGAACCTGAGAGTGTTGTACCTGGGTACTCCTGAAAGGGTCGCTATGGTGCCCCCTTTCACCTCTCTACGAGGTTTTGTCTCCCCCTTTGGTTGTGCCTCTACCTGTGGTCGAGGTCTCTTCGAAGGTTGTTCAAGCTCCTGTCTAGGCTCATCCCCAACTCGCTATCTGCATGTGATTCGATCTCCTCCTCCTCCTCCTCCTCCTCCTCACTGCCTGATTCCACCTCAATGTAGTGGATCTGCCCCTTGCCCATGTACCAATGCCCTGGGACCCAAGGGTCTCTGCAAGAGAAGCAAAGCTTCTTCCTCATCAATTCCTGTCTGGTCTCATCATCCAGCTTGGGCTTACCCTTCCAATCCCTCTGAGGATTCTTTTGATCCTTGTCTCTCTGTGGCACAAAAGGTTTGGTAAAGGGTTTGGGTTTCAGCACTAAGTCCCCCATGTCTCTAGTGCACACAATGGCCTCCTGTAGGGTGTGAGGCTTGAAATCCTTAACCCAGCCCCTCAATGGCTCTATCAATGCCTCGGTGAACAGCATCACCAACCTGTGCTCTGAAATATCTGATACGGCCACTGCCTTCTGCTGGAACTCTGTGATAAATGCCTCGACTGACCCTGTCTGTCTCAACTGTGTCAGATCCCTGAAATGAAGTTTTGGGTCCCTCCTGTCAAACCTCTCCATCAACCTCTCGATGAATTCCAAATATGATGTAATGGGACTGTGACCCAAAGTCACCAACCCATGAAACCACCACTCGTGGGCCTCCCCATCCAAGTGCAAGGTAGCGAAGCTAATAGCTTCTGACTACATCATCGGGTTGAGCTTGAAATATGTGTCAAGCTTCTGTACTCATGCCTGAGCTGAGCATCGAGATGACCCGTCGAAAGTAGGAATATTCATCTTTCCCACCTTCCTTATAAATTCCATGGTCTGAGTCTACGCATTGCCCCTCTGTGCATCCCTGGGCTTGTTCTAATACCTGATCGAACAATAATCTAGCAAACTCATATCTGCATGGAACTCTGGCCCCAGTGCCAAATAGTCTCTCATGTACTCGGCAAATGGGTCATGTGGCCCTGCCTGCCCCCGTCCTAGCTGTCCTCCCGTCTGCCCTGGCTATCCCAACTGATGTCCCCCCTGGAACTGTGGATATAGAGGTCGAGGAATCCTCCCGGATGATGTATAAGTACGGATAGGTGAATGATGCCCACTCACTATGCCCTGAGATCCACTAGAACCACTGGCACCACCTCCATGATGTCCTCCTGAGCCACTCGCTCCTGCCGCGTTGGCACCCATAGTTCTCACACTGTGCTGGATCATCTGAGTATTGATGGTCATTTGTGTTATGGTGTTCATCATATCCCGCTGCCCTTGGGCTAGGTCATTCAAGATGGCCTATGTACTGTCATGCGGTGCCTCGAGGCCTTTCCCCTTGCCCTCTGGTGTCTCACGTCCGTCACCCATAATCCTCTCTATGTCTGCCTCTATATCGGAACTGATATGATCCCTGTCCTCTACCTCTGGCTCTATATCTGACTGAGAGTGGAAGGGAGTGTAGTCTCTCCTATTCCTATCTCTTTTGTCTCTACTATGACCCCTGCTGTACTGAATGTACTCGTCCCCAATATGACCTCGACCCTCTAGGTATTTTGCACCTGTTCCCGGAATCATGGGGTCATGAGAAAGCACTTCTTCACAGGTTGGCATGAAGAAGGCTCTGATACCACTAAGAAGGCTCTGATACCACTGAAATATCCCAAAACCGGTGTATCTGGATGATCTACTGAAACTGGTGTTTAGGCTCTCGGATCTGATACTTTGGGGGTTTTTGGATGCATTTAGTGTCTGTCTTAACATGCGTGGTGATTTTTCATGTGTGTGTTCAAATAGAATAAGTGTTTTACAATTATATCATGCATGTGAATAATAGAGAGCCAACACAACTCAAAAACATGTATTATGTGTGTTATCGCACAATCTGTACTTGCCCAAAGCCCAAGGCAAGTGAAAGCAAGATCGGCGTAACTGGGAGTGACCTATCACTATCACCTTAATAGGAAACCCCTTTCTATTTAAGAGTATATCAATGTACCCCAGGGGAGATGTCCCCAGCGACCTAAGGGTTTGAGAAGGCTAAGGCAAAGTACAAGAAAGTTCCCCCCCTCTCACATGTCACTCAATTTCAAAGGTTCTTTTATGTTTTATAGAGATGAAGCAAATGATAAATGAGGTGTACCTGCCCAGAACAAGACAACAATAGAAAAAGCATGCAATTTCAAGGTACCATATGATGTTAGTGCTTCATAAAACTGTGAATCTTTGGAAAATAAGTAAGCTGATATAATACTGCAGCAAAGTAATTATCTATAACAGCAACGAATGTTTTGTAACAGCCACAGTAATTATGCTTCAAAAATGCTTGAAAATGACGAGAATATAGCTCTAATTTGACGGAATGATGACAACTTGTCAAAAGCGAAGTTGGCAATGTCTAATCAGCTTTTAATGTCACTTTCAAAGATGAATTTCCTGCAGTAAGATGGTTGTAGCAATCTTTTACAACAGCGGCAAGTTTGTTAGGGAGTTAGTCTAGTTTAAAGTTAGTAAGCGTTAGTAAAAATTTCAAGGAAAGTTGTTTAAGAGTTGTTTGAGCAAATCAATCACCAAGGTGAGTAAGCTAGTGCCTTTTAGGGTATATGGAGTCAACAATAGCAGTAGGAGATCTTAGAGTAAAATAGCAATGATAGTGTTTATCCAAAGGAGATGGAATGGATGGAAGAGGTGTTGGTAACCCAAGGCCTCAAACACCCAAGTCCTTAAGAGAAAATCAACTAGAAAATAATAAGGCTTAGGCCCTAGTGGTTTCTCTTTCCTTTAGACAAATTTGGAAGTAATATATGCAATAGGCAATTAGAGTAGGGCTACTAAAGTGCTAGTAAGTACTAAGTAGGGCTTTAGTAGCTACTTCTAAACAAGATGTACTTTGAGAAATTCAACAAGTGGAAGACTATAGAGAAAAAGATAATAACTTATGTTTCTCTCCTAGGGTTTTGAGCAAACAATTTCATAAACTTTAACATGAACCAAGTAAAATTTACCACAAGCATTTAACATAAACAAATTGCAGATTTTCTACTTACTTCAAGAATAATCAAGCCAAACCCTAGTTGAAGATCCTCCACAATGAAAAAATGCCAAAATACACCAAGATTTGCCTCTCCAAGAAGTTGCGCACCATTTAGTTTCAGCCAATAACCCTTAAAGAGGGCCGAATTTCAAACCACACACTTGTGTGATGAGATATGATGATAAAAATGAGAGTTTTCTCTCATTTATACAATATCAATGACCTTTAATTACAATTAGGTCATAAAAAGGCCGACATGGCCAAATTACATTTAAAATCCAGTTTTTACAAAAATGTCATTAATTAAACCCTAATTTCATCTTCAAGGGTGACATCATGCCCTTCTAGGGTGACATTAGGCCCCTCAGGTGGAACGCGTGCAGAACGTTTGGCCTCCAAAGGCCCTGAATGTTGCCACGTGCCAACTAGCACAAAATTGCTCTCATAATTTCAAACCCTAACTCAAGATGACGTCAGGGTCATAATGATGACGTCATGTGCTCTCAACGGTCAACGTCCAGGTGGAAAGGAAAAACCCCCCTAGGTCTAGGTCTATCGGACTGTCCCTGGTGCAACGTCCTTCTTTCTTCTTGGTTCAAACCTATGGTTTCTCTTTCCCCCTGGTGGAGTCACAACATCCATCTGTTGGGCTTTCAGCCCCATGGAGGTCCGACCTAATCATTCCCCCACATCTACCTGTCCACCGGGCAAAATCCTGCAACAACAACAAGTACGCCCTCCAAGGGCTCATAAGTCACAATGATCATAGCAATGTCAATCACATCTAATAATGAAATTACCCAACATGTGCATCAAACTCCCCTTTACCCAGACAAATGCTCAAAGACGTTATGCAGTTTAACAAGTCAGGTTTGGAGAGGGTCTCAGGATGTCCTATTGGGCTAATCCTCCTTAAGTTTGGGTGTTTCCTAGGTGAGAGCCAATCTAGGTCATGTAAGTGTGTGTGAGGTGACATGGGAAGTGTTTGGGCATAGGGTGCAATGATAACAAGGAAATGTAGGTCTTTCCTGTGGGTGCCTCTGTAGAGGGCGAGTTGCACCTTATCATGGATGCCATTGTTTCCAAGCCCATTCAATGCCTTTTATTCCTAGTCTTATTGTTTTTTCTTTTGTGCTTCAAGGGAAGAGTTGAGGGACACTGCCCTGGCTTGGTAACCAGAAGTGACAGCGTTACCCACAAGCATTTCACGGAGATGAGAAGTTTGGCTCGTGCTGAGACCCCCTTTCTCTTGGCTATGCCACCAAGAGCCACTACCATGGTTTGGTGACCAGATAGATGGTAGTGTCATACCGCTACATGTCCATGGTCCTAATAGGTCAACTCATGATGAGACTTCCCATCCACCAACTAACACCTTGAGTGTTTATCTATCTTACGGGTTCCCTTTTCTTACTGAGAAGCCTTTTACTGCTTTCTCGGGAATCCCTGGGCGAAGCATCTCAAAGGTTTCATTTTGTCTTTTAACTCTTGCCATCTACTTTTACCCTCTGGGCCTTTAGCCTCTTCTTCCCACAAGGCAAGGTACAACCCTTCCTATTGTGGCAAACCCAATGCCCGAACAAAGGTAGGGGGGGAAATGAGAGGAGTAATGATGGAAAGTGGTAAGTATGGAGGGAATGGACAATGACCTTTCATAGACCCA
>JASDQU011379033.1:16465-29976 GCA_032191745.1 Picea mariana | reverse complement strand
TTGGGCATAGGGTGCAATGATAAAAAGGAAATGTAGGTCTTTCCTGTGGGTGCCTCTGTAGAGGGCGAGCTGCACCTTATCATGGATGCCATTGTTTCCAAGCCCATTCAATGCCTTTTATTCCTAGTCTTATTGCTTTTTCTTTTGTGCTTCAAGGGAAGAGTTGAGGGACACTGCCCTGGCTTGGTAACCAGAAGTGACAGCGTTACCCACAAGCATTTCACGGAGATGAGAAGGTTGGCTCGTGATGAGACCCCCTTTCTCTTGGCTATGCCACCAAGAGCCACTACCATGGTTTGGTGACCAGATAGATGGTAGTGTCATACCGCTACATGTCCATGGTCCTAATAGGTCAACTCATGATGAGACTTCCCATCCACCAGCTAACACCTTGAGTGTTTATCTATCTTACGGGTTCCCTTTTCTTACTGAGAAGCCTTTTACTGCTTTCTAGGGAATCCCTGGGCGAAGCATCTCAAAGGTTTCATTTTGTCTTTTAACTCTTGCCATCTACTTTTACCCTCTGGGCCTTTAGCCTCTTCTTCCCACAAGGCAAGGTACAACCTTTCCTATTGTGGCAAACCCAATGCCCGAACAAAGGTAGGGGGGGAAATGAGAGGAGTAATGATGGAAAGTGGTAAGTATGGAGGGAATGGACAATGACCTTTCATAGACCCACCCAGTGGCAACCCATCCTAAAGGGAGATCAGCTTACTAGGGCATCATGTCACCCTTCCAAGTATGAACAAGTTAAAGAGCATAATTTCCAAGCAAACGTTATGAAATGAGGGAGAATTAAATGCAACATATTCAAGTGCTTAAATAATCAAAGTGACACATACCATGATACCCGGACTCATTACCTCATGGAGCAAGACTTACTGCTACTTCAGGACCAGGCTAGTGGGATGGATATTGCTGCTGCTGATAAATGGGTTGCATTGAAGAAAAGAGGGGCCCTCCAGGGCCATGCTCAAGTCATCCAACTCTCGAGACTCCATGTCTAGGACCTGTGGACCTCGATACATGATCTCCTTAGTTATCCCCAGGATAGGGGATAACAATGTGAAATAGCAGGAAATACAACTGGCATGCGGAAAGTAGAGAAACTAATCATCAACTAGATCTCGTGGATCATCACTAGAATACAATGCAAAACAATCATGAAATACTTGTAATCAGAAGGGGTGGATGGATCTGCAGCATCCATGGATAGATATGCTACATGCAAACTCCGGAAGCTCACGGCAACTGCTGCAAATGACTAAGATTTTCACCCAGGTGGCTACACTCGTCCGATCGGCCTAAAATCTGTCCCAAACTGTGCACCCTGGCTTCTAAGATTCTCTCGGTAACTAGCAGACAGAAGATCGGCCCTTTGTTGATCTGAATGGACCCTGGATGAGAACCCTTGGGGGTTTGCGCCCCTCTCCTGGACAACTGTTGTGCAATAGTGATTCCCCCGTTGGAATCTAGTCGTATATGTCTCAAAATGAGCGTCTTAGCCTCCTCTGTAATGGGTCAAAAGAGTTTCCCCGGGTTTGATCCGGTGAGCTCTCTGGAACCCTAGATGTACCTCCCCAAGTGTTGCGCACTTCCTGGCTGAATGATGCACACCGGCGGATTCCCCCATCGGAATCTGATGACTGATGGCTCAAAAGAAGCGCCCTGACTCCCTCTTGACTAGGTCGAAAGGATTTGGCGAGATCTGCTCTTGTCTTGTCCAGCTACACAAAAATGTCTTTTAAACCCCTGCGCCCTCACTGACTAAACTAGGTCTGTAGAACACTAATCTCGCACGGTGAAATACCTGAATGGTACTTCCGATGGGCTAGGGTGTGTCTTCCAACACTGAAACCTCTCTGCGATGGTGGTTTCCTCCAGAAATCCAGAAAACAACTGTTGAGGTTGACTTCCTCCTCTGGAACCTGTTTCTCAATTCACAAATCAATGATAATGAGGAATTAGGTCAAATTCCTCTTCTTATACCTACATTGATCTAATTTGTCATTGACATCACTTAATTTAGACGCCTTACTCCTAAGTCGAGTATGATTAATTAATTAAGTCCCCCAAAACCCCCTTTTCTTCTATTTCTCCGTTGACTTTGGCTTAAGTGACTTTTCCTATGCTTTTTGGCTTAATTCATCATTTAGCCCTTTATTCACCATTATTTCTCCCTTTGTTCCCTGTTTGCGTCTGACTATAGTCTATAGGAACAGATAGTCTACTAAGTCACTCCCTGCTGAGGCTATTCTTGGGAACAGGACATCACAGAAAGCTCAACATAGTCAACTCTTCAGTGAAATCCACCATGAAACCTCCTATGTGAGAAAGATGCCTTGATGTTTTTGCTAGTGAAGGCATAGCTGAAGGTTCTTGATTGATTGAAAGTTATTGGTTGGGATCTAGAACGCGGTATTTCAAGAGTGATAAGCATGAATGCATAAGAGCCAAAACTCTTATAACCTACATGTTGAAATACCTCCATCATCCTGAGCTCAATTGGGTCATGATGAACCCCGATATCCAAACCCTGATCAATCTCAGGATCCTGAAGAACAACCTCGGGATGCGGAATCGTAGGCAAAGTGTAAAGGACATCATCCTCTAGTTGAACCAAAAGTGGCTCCTCTTGTTGTAATGGTATCTGATCAAGTTGTTCCTGAACCACTGTTGTGATAGGCAAGGATGAAACCTCCCGTTGATCCATTTCTACTTGGTTAACTTGTGCTTCCTCCTCCTGCAATTTTTCATCATCACTAATGGGAGGAACCAATGAACACTCTTGAGTATTCAAATCTTCACCTTCATCTCCATGGAATTTTGTATATGGCTCAAGTGGTGCAGCTACTAATTCTTGATCATCTAAGCCGGAGGGACCATCATCCTGCTCATCTCTAGGAACCCGACATAGTGCAAGTTGTGGTTCATCTTTACTAACAAGGACTTCCTAGACTGCTTTAACAACCAATAGTTGAAATTCATGGATCGAAATGAAGTCGTAGGCTGCAATAAAATGTCTTTCTAACTAAATAGCAGCATCCTAGCCCTCCTCCATATTTTGAGGTTCCTTAATCCTGAGAAATATACAAAAAAATCCATCAAACACCTCAAGATAAAAAAAGCATAAGCAACATTAGGCCTCACGGGAATAGGGATTATTATCCCCTAGCCTAGGGATAACTAAGGAGATCACGTATCGAGGCCCACAAGTCCTAGACATGGAGTATCGAAAGCCAGACGACTTGAGCATGGCCCCGGAGGAACCCTCTTTTCTTCAGTGCAGTCCATTTATCATCAGCAGTAGTATCCATCCCACCAGCATGGTCCTGAAGCAGTAGTGAGTCTTGCTCCATGAGGTAATGAGTCTGGGTATCATGGTATGTATCACTCCGATTTATGAAGCACTTGAATATGTTATATTGAATCCTTCTTCATTTAATGACGTTTGCTTGGAAATTATGCTCTTTGCCTCGTTCATACCTGGAAGGGTGACATGGTGCCCTAGTAAGTTGATTTCCCTTTAGGATGGATTGCCACTGGGTGGATCTATGAAAAGTCATCGTCCATTCCCTCCATACTTACCACTTTCCATCTTTATTCCTTCCATCTCCCCTATCTTTGTTTGGGCATTGGGATTGGCCACACTAGGAAGAGTTGTACCTTACCTCGTGGGAAGAATGGGCTAAAGGCCCAGAGGGTAAAAGTAGCTAGCAAGAGTTAAAAGCCAATATTGAAACCTTTGAGATGCTTCGCCCAGGGATCCCCGAGAAAGCAGTGAAAAGTTTTTCAGTGAGAAAACGAGACCCATAAGATACATAAACACTCAAGGTACTAGTTGATGGATAGGAGGTCTCATCACAAGCCGACCTATTATCACCATGGGCATGTAGCGGTATGACACTACCACCTATCTGGTCACCAAACCAGGGTAGTGGGTCTTGGTGGCATAGCCAAGAGAAAGGGGGTCTCATCACAAGCTAGCCTTCTCATCTTCATGAAATGTTTGTGGATAACGTTGTCACCTCTGGTCATCAAGCCAGGACAGTGGCCCTCAACTATTCCCTTGATAAGGTGCAGCTCGCCCTATATAAAGGCACCCATAGGTAAGACTTTACATTTCCCTGTTATTACATGCACCCCATGCCCAAACACTTACCCCATGCCACCTCATACACTTACATGACTTGGACTAGATACCACTTGGGAAACACCCCAAACTTAAGAGAGGTTAGCCCAGTAGGACGCCCTGAGACCTTCTCCAAACCTAACTTGTCAAATTGCATAACGTCTTTGAGCATTTGTCTGGGTTAAGGGGGGTTTGATGCACATGTTTGGGTAATTTAATTATTGGATGTGATTTACATGTTATGATACCTGTGACTTATGAACCCCTGGAGGGCGTACTTGTTGTTGTTGCAAGACCTTGCCCGATGGACAGGTATACATGATGGAATGATTAGCTCGAACCTTCATGGGGGCTTAAATCCCACAGATGAATGTTGCAACCCCAGCCAGGGATAAGAAGAGATTGAAGATTTGCAACAGGAAGAAAGAAGGATGTTGCCTTTGGAGGCACCCCGCCAGACCTAGACCCAGGGGGATCTTGCTCTTCCACATGGACATTGGCCCTTGAGGGCCCTGGACGTCACCACCATGACCCTGGACGTCATCCAGAGCTAGGGTTTTCATTTTGGAGGCATTTATGATTCTAGTGGCACATGCGGGCATCATCTGGGGCTTCTGGAGGCCAAGCGCCCCACATTTCTAGCTCAACGCTCCACTTATGGGCCTCAACGTCACCCTAGAAGGGCATGACGTCACCCTTGGAGGTGTCTTTAGATGCTAATTAATTTTATTTATGTCAAAATTGATTTTTATTGTAAATTGGCCAAGTCAGCCTTATTTTTGACCTAAAATTAATTAAAGGTCAAAGTTTTGTATAAATAAGCATAAAGTACATCCATTTTACACGACAACTTCTCACACAAGAGAAGAGGTCTGAAATTTGCCCCCTAGTGAGGGCTATTGGCTGAAATTGTGAGGCGCAATCTTGTATAAGGCTATTTTTTGCAAGAGGGATCAATCTTGGAAGTTTTTATGGTGATCTTGCATGGTATTTTCATGATTATTCTTGGTGCAAGTAAAATCTACATTTTTTGTCATCTATTGAATGGTTTGTGTATGCTTTTATATACTCATACAAGATTATGAAATTGCATGGTATACTTCATCCTTGAAATAAGGAACTTAAATTGCTACTTTCTTACTTTCTATTTGCCAAGATTTTCATTGAATTCATCTAGTGACTAGTGAAACCCTAGAGCCCTAAATTGCAAGCACTCTAAGGATTTTGACCTAGTTATCTTTGCATAAGTTTTATTCCATAAGAAGCCTAAGGAGAACAAGGTGTTGGGGCCTAGAATTGCCTACACCCTAGCATCTCGTCTTTTGAGTTCAATGCATAGGGGGACTTAAGTTACTACTTCTCCTATGCATTTTCCCTCTTAGACTTTTGTGCTTTATCAAATTGATTTGCAGCCTTAGAAGAAGTCGTCCACTTGACTCCATAAGTCTTAGAAGGCACTAGTTCTCAAACACTCAAACACTCTTCTCCTAATCTTTTACTAACTATCTCTAACCCTAGTTTAGCCTAGATCACTAACTTATTTGCTGCTGTTATAAATGTTTGTTACAAACATCTAATTGCAGCAAATTTTCTGCATACTCAACATTAATTGCTAGCTAACCATTTCAGAAATTGCTTATGACAAGTTATTATCATACTACTTAGTCAATGCTATCTTTTCAGTGTCTTTTCAAGCTTTTTCGAGGAGTATTTGTTGCAGCTGTTACATTTTATCAATTGATGTTGCAAACTTATTAACTGCTGCAATTTTATATCAGCTAACACTTATTTTCACTGTCCATTGTCTATTTAGGTGTTATTATCATATTTGTACTTGGAATTATTGTATATGCATGCTATATTGTCTTGTTCCGGGCAGGTACATCAAGCACTTCATTAACCTCATCTTTTAGACACAGACTTAATGACTTTGGTAACCAGTGAGAGGGGGGAATATATCTTGACCATAACCCTAATTTTCCAGCCCTTTAAGTTACCGGGGATGCCTCCCTTGGGGTAGACACTGCCTATCCCTAAAAAGTGGGGATTTCCTATTAAGGTGACAGTGATAGGATATCCTGTTTTTTACGCCAATCTCCCTTACTTTCCTTAGGCTTTGGGCAAGTACAGATTGCGCGATAACATTTTTGGCGTCGTTGTCGGGGAACATTGAGTCAATCTTCCTCGAACGACACTTTTTCGGTAAGCCTTTATCCAAAGCCTTCATTCACATAGCTTACCTAGTGACTCCACTGAGGGTGATCCGCTCATCCCTTTGATAATCTCAAGGAGATTGTTTGGTGACTCTACCGATGACAACCCGTAGTGGACGTCAGTACACACCTTATTATCTTGTAGTTCCTATTGTCCCCATGGCCCCTCCTAAATGGGCCCCCGAAGAACTCTTTGACCCTTTAGACTTGGCCAATATCCAAGGAGGATTACATGATCTCCCTAAAGATGTCGATTCATGGATACCCAAGTTTTTAGGAGAGGTTGGGGCTTCTGGTAACACACATTGGACCAAATTTTGTGAGAGTTATGAATTCCATTAGTCTGGGAAAGAACATCCTGACATCTTCATGAGACTTTTCTTTACCTCACTTACTGGAGATGCTAGAAAATGGAGCACTAAACTCCCAAGCAAAAGCCTCACAACCTGTGAAGATTTAGAACAAGTTTTCCTGCAAAGATGGGTTGTGATGGAAGATATGGCATCCCTTTATTCCCAAATCTCAACATTTGCAAACAAAACGACGAAGTTGTTAGGGAATTTAATGACAGGTTTAATACCTTACTTGGTCGAATTGATTCCGACTTTCTACCAGAGAGCGCTATTCTTGGACAGTACCTCAATTCATTTGAAGGAAACTTCCAATCCGTCCTCAAGAAATGATTCCCGACAAACCTTAAGGAGGCACAAGATGGTGCTTGTTGGATTGAAGAAAATCTCAAATGGTGTGATCCCACTTCCTAGGTCAATCTTCTTCAGGACCAAGATGATGTCCTATGGTTCAATGAGGAAGATGTTAAGGAAGAAGAACATGATTTCCTAGAGATACTAGAGGTAAACGATGAGATTAAGTTATCCATTCCCCCTAAAGGGACTGGTACTTGGAAGAATGGGTTCTCAAATATGAAAGATGCCTTAATTTTTTCAAAACGACATGAACCCTCTGAGGATCTAGGTACCTCTAAAAAAATCACTAAGTTGGAAAGGGCACTATCACAAGCCCAAAAGCCTCCTTCTATGAGACTTCTTCAAAATACTAGTCAGACAACAAAACCTCATGCTCCAAAAGAACAAATTTGTCCAAACACCTTGGATCTGCAAAATGTTGTGAGGCAAGAAGGTGATCCTAAGTCCTTATCGTGCAAAGGCTCCCATTTTGAACGTGATCACCCAAAGGCTACTCATGAGAAACCTAATTATGTAGATTCCATCTTTACCTTGTTCACGCCAAAGCAAATCCAAGAAAATCAAGACATGAGGAAGCCTAGGATTGAGTGCTTGAKCCAAACTAGTGAGGACTCAAGGGTGAAGCCTGGAGAGACCCAGGTGTATGCTAGGGATCTATCCCAACCTTTCCCAAAACCTAGCAATGATAGGACCAACCTAAGCACTAGTATGGCCCATATATTACAAAAGGTCAAAAGGATTCATGGAATGTTGGAAATCCCTTCTTTGACAAAACGGACCCCAGATGACCAACAATTGTTCGAAGAAACTTCCACACTATTACAAACTGGTCATTTTGAGCAAAATGAACAAACAACCTTTCTCACTTCCTTGCTAATAGATGGCCTATGTCTTCACAACTGCATGCTTGACTCCGAGTCATCTGTTAATATGATGAGTTTGAAGGTTATGAACCAATAAGGGTTGGAAGTTACATGGCCTTATGCCAACGTTTGTAGATTTGAGTCAAAGGGGATCAAGGTCTACGGCTTGATGGAAGGTCTTGAAGTCCACCTTGCTGACTACCCTGATTTTCCCATCATAATGGACGTCGTTATTGTTGATATACCTGACACATGGGGAATGATATTATCTAGGGAATGGGCAGCTACTTTAGGCGAAAGTCTGCAGATGAACTTGTCCTACGCAACTATCCCCATCAGGGACCAAAATTGTATCACTTTGCATAACAAGCCAAAGAGGATGGAACACATTGAAAGGTGCAATCATGGACATAGTAACTACAACTTTGTAGATCCCTGCTTACTTCAAGACTGGACCGCTCTTCCCTTGGTAGAAGAAGACAATATTAATAAGATAACATGGACCAAGGGAAAGGGTGACCAAAATCCTCCTAGCAATCACAAGGACAACATTACACAAGGTTATGACAAGATGTTACATTTGCACGAAACATACATAAGGGATAGTGCTTTGGTAGAATCCCACCCCATCGTTATGGAGCAAGAGAGAGATACAAGTTGTGGTGATTATCCTGACGATGCCTCTAACCTCTCTAAAGACTGGGATGACAATTCTTCTACACAAGAGGATGAAATTGACGATTTGATAAGGTTTAGAGGGAAAGGAGTTGGCTTCGTAAAATGGAAAGGGGATGATGAACATTTGTTGACTGAGCCAAACCAAGAAGATGTACTTACTACATAACCCCACCCCCATCCCTCAACACCAGACACCGGAAAACAAGAAGCAGTTGATTCGGAAGGAGGGGACTACAAGCAAGGAGATTTGGTTTTAGAGTGGGATACAAAGATGGGGGAGCCTAACAACATTAAGGGATACACAAAGTTTTGGCTTGGACCCTTCAAAATCAGAATGAAGTCAGTCAACGATGCCTACTATTTATCTACGCTTGAAGGGAGGAAACGTCCATTACTNGTGGGATACAAAGATGGGGGAGCCTAACAACATTAAGGGATACACAAAGTTTTGTCTTGGACCCTTCAAAATCAGAATGAAGTCAGTCAACGATGCCTACTATTTATCTACGCTTGAAGGGAGGAAACGTCCATTACTAGTTAGTGGACGCCTCCTCAAACCCCATCATGGGGCAGAGACTTGACTTCACAGTTAAGTATAGGTAAGTTAGAATAGGTAGGCATTCTGCATCCATTGTACATACCATTGCATATCATGTTAGCATAGTTGTAGTTGAATTTTCATATTGTCTTGTTTCATTATGTATATATGTATGCTCATGATTGTATGCTAGACTAGAGATGCTTTTAATGACCTATTTTATCATATATGAACAAGGGGTGATATCACCACCCTAGGGATTACTAACATCATTTGTTGAGATCTAGCAAGAACAGGTCATACCAGATATGTTGAGGTTCTCATGCGCTCTACGGTGAGCACATGTCCCCGAGTTGGAGCCAGATGTTATCCCCTAGCCTAGGGATAACTAAGGAGATCACGTCTCGAGGCCCACAGGTCCTAGACATGGAGTACCGAGAGCCAGACGACTTGAGCATGGCCCCGGAGGGCCCCTCTTTTCTTCAATGCAATCCATTTATCATCAGCAGTAGTATCTGTCCCACCAGCCTAGTCCTGAAGTATCAATGAGTCTTGCTCCATGAGGTAATGAATCTGGGTATCATGGTATGTATCACTCCAATTTTTGAAGCACTTGAATATGTTGCATTGAATCCTTCTTCATTTCATGACATTTTCTTGGAAATTATGTTCTTTGCCTCATTCATACCTAGAAGGGTGACATGGTGCCCTAGTAAGTTGATTTCCCTTTAGGATGGGTTGCTACTGGGTGGATCTGTGAAAATTCATCGTCCATTCCCTCCATACTTACCACTTTCCACCTTTATTCCTTCCATCTCCCCTATCCTTGTTTGGGCATTGGGATTGGCCACACTAAGAAGGGTTGTACCTTACCTCGTGGGAAGAAGGGGCTAAAGGCCCAGTGGGTAAAAGTACCTGGCAAGAGTTAAAAGCCAATATTGAAACCTTTGAGATGCTTCACCCAAGGATCCCTGAGAAAGTAGTGAAAAGTTTCTCAGTAAGAAAAGGGGACCCATAAGATACATAAACACTCAAGGTACTAGTTGATGGATAGGAGGTCTCATCACGAGCCGGCCTATTATGACCATGGGCATGTAGCGGTATGACATTACCACATATCTGGTCACCAAACCAGGGTAGTGGCTCTTGGTGGCATAGCCAAGAGAAAGGGGGGTCTCATCACGAGCCAACCATCTCATCTCCGTGAAATGTTTGTGGATAACATTGTCACCACTGGTCATCAAGCCAGGACAGTGGCCCTCAACTATTCCCTTGAAGCACAAAAGCAAAAGATCAAAAGAAATAAGGCTAAGAGTAAAAGGAAATGAATGGGCTAGGAAACAATTGCATTTATGATAAGGTGCAACTCGCCCTCTACAAAGGCACCCACATGTAAGACTTTACATTTCCTTGTTATTACATGCATGATGCACCCCGTGCCCAAACACTCACCCCATGCCACCTCATACACTTACATGACTTGGACTAGATCCCACCTAGGAAACACCCCAAACTTAAGAGAGGTTAGCCCAATAGGACGCCCTAAGACCTTCTCCAAAATTAACTTGTCAAATTGCATAACGTTTTTGAGCATTTGTTTGGGTTAAGGGGGGTTTGATGCACATGTTTGGGTAATTTAATTATTGGATGTGATTTACATGTTATGATACCTGTGATTTACATGTTATGACACCTGTGACTTATGAACCCCTGGAGGGCGTACTTGTTGTTGTTGCAGGACCTTGCCCGGTGGACAAGTATACATGATGGAATGATTAGCTCAGACCTTCATGGGGGCTTAAAGCCCACAGATGGACGTTGTAACCCCAGCCAGGGGTAAGAAGAGATTCAAGATTTGCACCAGCAAGAAAGAAGGATGTTTGCCTTTAGAGGCACCCGACAGACCTAAACCCAAGAGGATCTTGGTCTTCCACATGGACGTTGGCCCTTGAGGGCCCTAGATGTCACCATCATGACCCTGGACATCATCCAGAGCTAGGGTTTTCGTTTTGGAGGCATTTATGAGCCTAGTGGCACGTGTGGGCATCATCTTCGGCTTCTGGAGGCCAAGCGCCCCACATTTCTAGCTCAACGTTCCACTTATGGGCCTCAACATCACCCTAGAAGGGCATGACGTCACCCTTGGAGGTGTCTTTAGATGCTAATTAATTTTATTTATGTCAAAATTGATTTTTATAGTAAATTGGCAAGGTCGACCTTACTTTTGACCTAAAATTAATTAAAGGTCAAAGTTTTGTATAAATAAGCATAAAGTACATTCATTTTACACATGACAACTTCTCACACAAGAGAAGAGGTCTGAAATTTGTGCCCTAGTGAGGGCTATTGGCTGAAATTGTGAGGCGCACTCTTGTATAAGGCTATTTTTTGCAAGTGGGATCAATCTTGGAAGTTTTTATGGTGATCTTGCATGGTATTTTCATGATTATTCTTGGTGCAAATAAGTAAAATCTGCATTTTTTGTCATCTATTGAATGGTTTGTGTATGGTTTTATTTACTCATACAGGATTATGAAATTGCATGGTATACTTATTGCTTGAAGTAAGGAACTTAAATTGCTACTTTCTTACTTTCTATTTGCCAAGATTTTCATTGAATTGATCTAGTGACTAGTGAAACCCTAGAGCCCTAAATTGCTAGCACTCTAAGGATTTTGACCTAGTTATCTTTGCATAAGTTTTATTCCATAAGAAACCCAAGGAAAGCAAGGTGTTGGGGCCTAGAATTGCCTACATCCTAGCATCTCGTCTCTTGAGGTCAATGCATAGGAGGACTTAAGTTACTACTTCTCCTATGAATTTTCCCTCTTAGACTTTTGTGTTTTATCAAATTGATTTGCAGCCTTAGAAGAAGCCGTCCACTTGACTCCATAAGCCCTGGAAGGCACTAGTTCTTGCCTCTCTCTTGTGAAGGATTGATTAAACACTCAAACACTCTTCTCCTAAGCTTTTACTAACTATCTCTAACCCTAGTTTAGCCTAGATCACTAACTTATTTGTTGTTGTTATAAATGTTGGCTACAACCATCTAGTTGCAGCAAATTTTCTGCATACTCAACATTAATTGTTAGCTATTCATTTCAGAAATTGCTTATGACAAGTTATTATCATACTACTTAGTCAATGTTATCTTTTCATTGTCTTTTCAAGCTTTTCTGAGGAGTATTTGTTGCAGTTGTTACATTTTATCAATTGCTGTTGCAAACTTATTAACTGCTGCAATTTTATATTAGCTAGCACTTATTTTCACTGTCCATTGTCTATTGAGGTGTTATTATCATATTTGTACTTGGAATTATTGTATATGCATGCTATATTGTCTTGTTCTAGGCAGGTACATCCAGCACTTCATTACCCTCATCTTTTAGACACGGACTTAGTGACTTTGGTAACTAGTGAGAGGGGGGAATATATCTTGACCGTAACCCTAATTTTCCAGCCCTTTAGGTTACCGGGGACGCCTCCCTTGGGGTAGACCCTGCCTATCCCTAAAAAGTGGGGATTTCCTATTAAGGTGACAGTGATAGGATATCCTGTTTGTTACGCCAATCTCCCTTACTTTCCTTAAGCTTTGGGCAAGTACAGATTGCTCGATAAAAAGGATTTTATAATAAGTCTTAGAAAAACGAGCATTAAAATTAGTGACAATCTCATCCCCGTTATTTTTAATATGATCAAAAGAATTAATTAAGGAAAAGTTGTCCTATTTATCTGTTTATCTTTTAGTGAACTTCTCTTGGAACGAATCCCATCCATCAATGGAGGCATCAGGAAGGGATTTGTACCATGTTCGTCCCTCCCTCTCTAGGGTCGACACAAACATCCTCATCACCACATCCTCATGTTCCACGTCAAACCTATCCACCACTTTTAAAAAATCATCCAAGTAATCCTCAGTCGATACTCCAAACTTCCCCGCGAACCGAGGTAAGCATTGAAGAGAGTCACCTGCAAGGAAAACATGATAATCTGGAAATGCAACAAAACTTACTGGGTCAAAAGCAAAGAATCTCCACCTTCCTGGTGGCCTCACAACTACGGCCATATTTTTAATATATGATAGAAACAAGCATAGTTGTTACCCTTGTACTAGCTTGAGATGAAAATAAAATCAAAGATGAAGATGTCGAAGTTACACTCACCATAGTGCTCGTCGAAAAGAACTTACCAAAGAACTTAGTACGCTTACCAACTTCGAGAGGAGTTCCTAGTGGAAGAATAGTCTTGTTCCGGGAAAGATGTTAGGGTTTGCTCAGCCTCGGAACCAGACCATGTGAAGAAATCGAAACCGAAAGGTCTTCCTATGTAAGTTCCCCTATGGAGTCGTCCCTGTATCCTGTGGAGTCGCCAGGTGAGTAA
>JASDQU011379033.1:3303-15525 GCA_032191745.1 Picea mariana | reverse complement strand
AAATGAACATTCAAATTAGTGATAGTCTCATCCCCATTCTTTTTAATATGATCAAAAGCATTAATTAAGGAAAAGTTGTCCTGTTTATCCACCCATTTTTCAGTGAACTTCTCTTGGAACAAATCCCATCCATCAAATAGGCATCTAGAAGAGATTTGTACCATGTTCATGCCTCTCTCTTGAGGGTCGACACAAACATCCTCATCACCACATCCTCATGTTCCACGCCAAACCTATCCACCACTATTAAAAAATCTTCCAAGTGATCCTCAATCAATACTCCAAACTTTCCCGCAAACCGAGGTAAGCATTGAAGATAGTCACTTGCAGGGAAATCATGACAATAATCTGGAAATGCAACAAAACTTAGTGGGTCAAAAGCAAAGAATCTCCACCTTCCTGTTGGCCTCATAGCTGCGACCATATTGTTAATCCACAGTAGAAACAAGCACAGTTGCTACCCTACTACTAGATTGAGATGAAAATAAAATCAAAGATGAAGATGTCGAAGTTACACTCACATAGTGCTCGTCGAAAAGAACTTGCCAAACAACTCAGTACGCTTACCAACATTGAGAGGAGTTCTTGATGGAAAAGTAGTCTTGTTCCGGGAAAGATGTTAAGGTTTGCTCATGCTCGGAACTAAACCATGTGAGGGAATCGAAACCGGAAGATCTTCCTGTGTAAGTTCCCCTATGGAGTTTCCCATGTATCCTATGGAGTCGCCAAGTGAGTAAAAAAGAATAAACCAATTAAAATAAAAACTCACCGAATGTCGTGTTACCAAAGCTTGTGTTCCCCGGCAACAATGCCAATTTGTTAGCACACTTTTCCACCCTCCAATCAGATCTGATATATGGGTAAATTCACCAATGGAAAAGGGCTAATTCAAGGAGAGAATGCCCCAAATTGTCACGGGCAAGCCTCCTCTCCATTCGGGCTGGTGCGTGCCAACCTTGGGGCGGAGTTCTTAGGTAACGGGCTGTTGATTTCTTAGCTGATTTTCTTCCAAAAAACACACAAAAACAGCAGCAAAAATGCTTTGGACAACGTGTAAACACACCACCAAAGCRTTAGGAAAAAATAGTTTAAAGTCACATGGAGGGATCTTGCAGTGTTTGCATGATAAAGATGAAATAAATAAGGAAAGAAACCACTTAAAGATAAATGAATATCACAATAAATGAAAATGAGCTATTAATCAATTTGCAAGTGTAAGAACATAATACCGACAAGAAGGAAAGTTYGACAAAAACACAACACTTTTTTATTAAAGGCTTGCCAAAGGGTTGATTGTGCCACAATAGACAAGTCCAAAACTGGTACAATGATTATCCTTKCTCAAAGAAAGAGTAGCTAGTCTAGTAGGAGAAGAATGAGAGAAAGAAAGAGAGTAATGAATGTTGTTGTTGCAAAAAATCCGACCATAATAATGTAGACCAACCTTCAATATATAGTGATGAAGGCGCACTTTACCAAGAGAGAGTATGAGGGCGCGCATGAGAGAAAGAGATGGAGTAGGAGAAGCGCATGGGGAAGGGAGAGAGAGTTAATTCATGTGAAGAATAGGAGTGTTAATGCATGGAGGAATGAATTAGAAATTAAACACATGTTTAGACGCTAAATTTGGCCAAAATATGCATGAGTTAGCCAAAAAGGGAGAATGCGCCCTATTTTTAGCGATTTAGGGTTTAAGAGAAATTAAAGGGGAATTAATGAAATTGATTTGCATGGAAAGAGAGTTAATGATGAGTGAGAAAAAATTAAGAGAGTGATTTAAGCCTTGATTGGCTCAAGCCCTGAATTTTAGGGATTTAGAGTTTAAGAGGAATTAAAAGCGATTTTTATGGAATTAATTGCATTGAAAGTGAGTTAATGACAATTGAAAAAAAAATTAAGTGAGTGATTTAAGCCTTGATTAGCTCAAGCCCTAAATTTTAGGGATTTACCGTTTAAAAGGAATTAAAAGGGATTTTTATGGAATTAATTGCATGGAAAGTGAGTTAATGACGACTGAAAGGAAATTAAGTGAGTGATTTAAGCCTTGATTCGCTAAAGCCCTAAATTTTAGGGATTTAGCATTTAAGAGGGATTAAAGCTTTTTAGTGGAATTAATTGCATGGAAAGTGAGTTAATGGCGAGTGAGAGAAAGTTAGGAGAGTGATTTAAGCCTTGATCGGCTCAATCATCTCCATGAGATTGCCACCTCATCCACATGCCCTTCTTTCACTTTATTTAATCCTCCTTTGATGCTTTTACCTTGGAAAGTGTGCCCTTCACTAATTATGCCACCCAGCTGCCACATGTCACTGCATCACTGCCAAGTGTTGAAATCTGACCCTACCACTTGTCACCTCTGGAGCCGACCACCCTTGGTATAAATAGAAACTGCTAAAAAAGGGTTTGGCTCCTAAAAAATAGGAAACTATCAAAAACATCCAAGATGACTAGGAGAACACCGCCATGTGTCATATGTCTAAAAATAGACACTGCTTAAAATCAAATCTCGCCACATGTCAATGATATCATACTCATCGGATTCGATTTTCCGTGACGATCCCAAATACACAATGAGAATTGACATGCGAGCCCTGGTGCTCCACCTGCTAAAAATAGAAATACTAACAAGTCATCTCGGAAAAGGTCCGAAAGACTTAGAATGTATCAAGGATCAATATTGCACACTCAAAATCTTGATCTGAGGCATGGAGCTCAACCTGCTAAAAATAGAAAGTACTCGCATGTCGCCCGAAAAAGCATCATCAAGCTTAGTATCATGTAAGGACAAACTTTGTGTGCTCAAAACTATCAACGAAGTCTCCAATCATTGTCTCCAAAAAAGTAGGGTCACCTGCTATAAATAGACATCTCTATCAAATCCATGGGAAACTAAGCTAACTCCATCTCTAAAACAAAAACAACCATATATCGATCATGTACCTCTCTCTGATGGGAACCAACCTCTGGCTCACACAAGTGCTAGGACTCTAGGAAAATCTTTGAATGTCAGCCGAATAATGCATGTTGGCTCTTAACCCTCAAGATTTTCAATGCTGAAAATCTAGGGGACAACAGGCTGGAAAAGAAGAAGCGAAGTTGTTTTTTCTAAAAAATATGGGTAAATTTTCAATTGCTTGAATGCATTATCTTAGATAGGGATAGTAGATTTTGGAGAGCATTATGGGGGATGATAGACACTACGTTGAAAAGGAATACAATGTTCCATCCATAGACTGATAGACAAACGGAAGTGGTAAACATGATCGTGGTTCATTTACCATTCTTAGGAGAAGGAAACCTTAGCCTTCCCTATATACAACATTGTTATAAATGGGAAAATCAAAGTTCTAGCAAAAGCCACCATTCGAGACATGTTTGGGATTTTTGCCTCAGACAGCCTTCGACATTTCTTTTGACCAAACTATTGAAGAGAAGTCGAAGGAGCGAGAGGATGACAAACACAAAGCCATAAGTTTCATCAAAAGAATTCAACAAATACATAGCCAAGTAGAAGACCCATTGCAAAGAGCACATTGAGCACATCAAAGGTATAAGGAAAGGCATTATCAACACAGAGTATCTCATCAATTTTAGGTGGGAGATATGGTGTGGTCACATCTCATCAAGCAATGGATATAAGGCCCAAGAAAGAAGCTAAGACCCATTAGGTATGGTCTATTTGACATTATACAGTAGGTCGGGGAAAATGCTTTTCAACTAGAGTTGCCACCTTATATGAGCATCTATTCTATCATCAATGTAGAGAATAGGAATTTTTTTTAACCTTCCATGCTCGATGAGGGGGAGGGAGAATTGCCAGTGTTTCCAAAAGTTGAAGACTTGGTGACAGATGTATAGAATGAGTTGGAACAGGACACTATTTTACAATGAAAGCTTCATGAAACTTATGGAGGTAAACAAGACTTGTTAAGAATTGCTCTAAAGGGCTAAGTTCTAACAAAATCCAAATGGCCTCTATAAGAGGAGGTGAAAGATAGATTTCCTCATCTTCTTCACCGCTGATAAGTTTTTGGGGACCAAAAAAATCCCAAAAAGGGGAAGTTTGATCTAAAATTGGATCAACTAGAGAGAAATAAAGAATACTAGAGGTAGGATCCACTGAGAGGTTTGAATGAACCGAGTCGACTGATTGATAAGAAGAATTGACTGAATGAAAATCGACGACAAAGTCAACTAGCATATTAACTTGACAAGTTCAACTAATGTGCAAATGTTGATGACAAAGCAAGGATATTTTTGATAGTATTCGATGAACGCACAGGTTGAAGGATTAGCAAAAGCCTTGTCAGTAGTATTAAGTTACTTAGATAGATGCTAGCAAGGATGGGATGCCTACGTTGCATTTGATGACCAAAACAAATCCACTAGACAAGTGGCGTTGGTTACCAAAGGGGAAGTTGAACCATTTTGATAACTAAAAGGACGTAGAGACAACCCAATCAATCTAATCGACTCTTGGAGATGGCTCATACAAAGGCAGACTGCAAGTTGAGAGGAGTTAGAGAGAGGGAGATGAAAGAACTAGAGATTAAACAATCTACATGTGGAAGTCGATTGAAGGATGACAACCAATTTAGGGAGTTGCTGCATTTTTCAAAGCAGAAGGAAGTTCCTTGTGGAAAAGTTGTATAGACCTCAACTTTGATACCATGAGTGTCAAACATTGTAGAACGCAACCTTGTGGATGTTAAATTCCAGAGGTCGTGCAAGCTTGCAATTGTAACAATCATTGATCAACATTCTCTAAAATTTCCTAATAAATGGAGTTTATTCCTCATGAGTGTTCTCCTTAAAAATTTCTATGTATTATGTGATGAATGTTAAGAGATTCATTGTCTATTCCTTATTATGTTTAATGCTTAATAAAGAAAAGAATCTAAACCATAGTATTTATCAAACATGAATGACTTTTTGTTGCATGATATATGTGGTGTAGATACATTGGACAATTTTAACTTGCCCACTGGAAAACAAATCAAGTGTGTATCTTTTGGCATGGGCATTTACTTATGAGTTGACATAGTCTAATGATCATAACATTGTATTTATTAGGTGTTAGTATTAGATAACAAAGTGTGATCAGACATAATGTAATAAAGTCACATGTCACATTTTTAAAGTAAGTTAAGACATGTAGTGTGTGTTAATTAGGATCTAATTATGTCTTAACCCAATGTCAGTTGGTTGTAAAGGCGATTGTTACCCTCCATGAGACTATGTGATGCAAAGTTGTCAGACTTAGACTCGGACTCGACAAAGAGTCGAGTATCTTGGGGCTTGGAAAAACTGAATTGTAGACTCACCAAAACTTGGCAAACAAATAAAATCTCAAAATATAGTAAATTTTGTGCAATCTGGGTTTGAGTTGAGTTTGTCAAGTTTGGGCGAAATAAGAGTTGATTTTGCAATGAGTCTGGCGAAACTAGCAAGTCTAGGCCGAGTTTGGAGAGTCTTGTCAAGTCTAGACTCTACTGGGCAAGTCTAAGCAGAGTGCTCATTTCAAATGTGACTAGAGCACACTCGACGAATCAAACAACACTGGTATGATGTACATTTTATTTTCATATTGAATAATACATGCTCTCTTTACAACTTTTTGTTACTTTGTGTGTGTGTAATATCTTGTAAAAAGCACTGCAAAAGGGCATCTTGGGCCTGGAGGAAATGACTTAGAGAAAAAATGATCTATTGTTACAATTCAACTGAATGTTTGAAGAGAATCAAATCCCCTTCACATGGCAAGATGCAAAGCTAATCCAAATGGGGCGCTTTCTCAATTAGTTGCTCAAAGGAAAAAAGAGGTGAACTAAAAGAGAAAGGAATTTTCAACCAGTTAGATATGCATGCACGCCTCCTAAGTAAATATCAATTTAATCAACTTGTTAGTTCATTCCTTAGAGAAAAGATGTAAGAAATCATAGAAATGCAAGATGAATTGACCAAAGACAGAGCATGTGTCACGTTCCTAGCCACTGTTGACATCACAAAGATTAAAGAATTCCTTCAAACCTTACAACATTTATTACCAAGACTACAAAATTACAGAAGTGGCTATGGGAAGCTTAATGGTTTTTGGAAGTTGTCAACTTTTCTTGAAGGGGAGCACATAAAAGCTGGAGATCCAAAGAAAGAAGAGATTTTTCCCACCTAGCAGTGCTGGTACTAAGTCACTCATTTGTGTCGTTCATTTGTCTTTATTTATGCATGTTCTGCCATGTCTTCCTGCTGCCTTGTGTTGATTTTCTCAGTCTACCTGTGTATGTCATTCCAGATTTTACAATGGGAGATGGTCCATATGGGTCATGTTATTTGAAGATTATGAAGACCTTCAAGATATTTTTAGTGTTTTTGTGACTGCCTTCATGCTCAATCCATTACTGAACTTTGAAAAGTGGTTTTATATCCCTTTGGGATTTATAAAATTTTGGACCTGTTACCCCCCCCCATGCCTAGGGGTAACTAGAGGAGATCATGTCTCATGGTCCGCAATGAAGACAGTGATCCCGGCCATGATGATGATCAACATGTCCACAGATAGCAGCCCAGCATCCCCCCTCAAATTGCCTCTTATACATCAGATCAACCAAGCTCATCACATCCAGTCAACTCAATGTATGGGAGATGGTAAGCCAACATCACCATGAGGTATGTTAGTCCTTTCATGCGAAGTGTTGTGCTTAATATACTAGGCATGTGGATGAGGATCATTGGTTGAAGTTGGATAATGGATCACTAGCTCAAGAAGTTATGTTTGTTTCCTTGTTTCACTTTCGTGGCCAACATCTGTGCCCTAGCCCTGTGTTGTCACTGTTATCCCCTATCCTAGGGATAACTAAGGAGATTATGTCTCGAGGCCCACAGGTCCTAGACATGGAGTACCGAGAGCCAGACGACTTGAACTTGGCCCCAGAGGGCCCATCTTTTCCTCAGTGCATCCCATCTATCAGCAACAGCAGCATCCATCCCACCAACCTGGTCCTGAAGTAGCAATGGGTCTTGCTCCATAAGGTAATGAGTCTGGGTATCATGGTATGTGTCACTCTAATTTTCGAAGCATTTGAATATGTTGCACTGAACTCTCCTTTATTTCATAACGTTTGCTTGGAAATTATGCTCTTTAACTTGTTCATACCTGGGGGGGTGACAAAATGCCCTAGTAAGTTGGTTCCCTTTAGGATGAGTTGCCACTAGGTGGGTCTATGAAAGGTCATCGTCCATTCCTTCCATACTTACCATTTTTCATCATTATCCCTCTCATCTTCCCCTACCTTGGTTCGGGCATTGGGTTTGCCACACTAGGAAGGGTTGTACCTTGCCTTGTGGGAAGAAGGGGCTAAAGGCCCAGAGGGTAAAAGTAGTTGGCAACAGTTAAAATCCAAAATAAAACCTTTGAGATGCTTTGCCCAGGGATTCCCGAGAAAGCAATAAAAGGCTTCTCTATAAGAAAAGGGGACCCGTAAGATAAAATAAAACTCAAGGTCTAGTTGGTGGATGGGAGGTCTCATCATGAGCCGGCCTATTAGGTCCATGCGCATGTAGCGGTATGACATTACCACCTATCTGGTCACCAAACCAGGGTAGTGGCTCTTGATGGCATAACCAAGAGAAGGGGGGTGTCATCACGAGCCAACCTTCTCATTTCCATGAAGTGCTTGTGGGTAACGCTGTCACCACTGGTCACCACGCCAGGACAGTGTTCCCCAGCTTTTCCCTTGAAAAGAAAAAGCAACAAAACAAAGAATAAAAGGCATTGAATGGGCTAGGAAACAATGGCATCCATGACAAGGTGCAGCTCGCCCTCTATAGAGGCACCCACATGCAAGACCTACATTTCCCTGTTATCACTGCACCCTTTGCCCAAACATTCCCCCTGCACCATTTCACACACTTACATGACCTAGATTGCTCTTCACCTGGGAAACACCCCAAACTTGAGGAGGATTAGCCCAATAGGACATCATGAGACCCTCTCCAAACCTGACTTGTTAAAACGCATAACGTCTTTGAACATTTGTCGGGTAAAGGGGGGTTTGATGCACATGTTTGGGTAATTTGATTATTGGATGTGATTGACATTGCTATGATCCCTGTGACCTAAGTCACCTGACACGTCCATATTAGGCCAGGTGTCTTTATCCGAGGTGTCATTGAGATGACACGATATGGTACGTACCGGACACGATTTCCACACGTGTCATAAGGTGGGGACACGACTTCAAACCGTACCGAACACGATTTCCACACATGTCACGATTTTATGACACGTGTCCCTCGTAAAGGAGCCCGCAGGAGGTAATAAATGGGTTTTCTTTGTATTTTTATGGTTCCATTTCATTGTTTGAGCAGTCTTCGTGTCTTCACCACGGATAGCTCCTCCTGGCAACAAGCAACGACCCTCCTACACCCAACGACCAACAAGTGAGTAAGTGCAATCGTGGGATTAGGATATCTCCGCGAACCTCCTGGCAGCAAGCTTGAAGCAACTCAGCAACCCAGTTCACGAAGCACAACTTGCAAGTAAGTCCTCTGGCCGAGTTTGGATGGGTGCCCAGTGCCCACAGCCTATGCTCACGAGTCACAGCTTATTTTACTATTTTGGGGTCTGTTTTAGAGGTAAAGTGTGGTGACCGTGGTCTATTTTGTATGCTGTGTTTAGACTCCAAACACAGCATACAAAACAGACCACAGTCAGCACACTTTACTTCTAAACTTCAGCATACAAATTGGGGTAACTGTGGTATGTTTTGTATGCTGTGTTTAGAGTCTAAACACAGCATACAAAACAGACCACAGTCACCCCAATTTGTATTGTGAAGTTTAGAGGTAAATTGGGGTCTGTTTTCACAGCCCTATACTTCAGCAAAGGTATGTTGAGTTGGGTTATATGGGTGATGGTAAAGTCCTATGTCTATGTCTGTGTAATTCCAAGTCGCCAACCGTCTTCGTGCTCAACTTCAAACAATTGATTCGCAGATTACTCTGCTCTAGCAGCCAAACATGGTGAATTTACAATATTACTCACCCCCTGATTCTGCATTCGCACCTAGCAAAACCCAGCCTAAAACAACCCGATCTTTTATCCATAATGTTGAGCCAAATTTCCTACATCAAAGAAAGTCCTATGCAAATAAGCACTCTGTAAAAGTTATTGATGATGTAGAAGAAGAACAACAAGAATCAGACTTGACCACTGAAGTCACTATAGACAAAACAATCAGCGCATTAGAAAGTTCTATCGAAGAAAAGGAATTACTGATCAAAGAAATTTGGCAAACTGTAAAGCTTGAAAAAGAAGAATTGAGCTTTCTCAAGAAACAGAAGGATGAGTTGTTTGAAAAAAGAATTGACAGAAACCTCAAATACCTTCTACTCTCAGAAATCTACCCAAGCTCAAGCTCCAGAACCAAGCTTATTTAATCAGATTAATCGTTTCGAGGATAGATTGGTCATTTCAGTTGACATAAAAGTATTTGGTTATAAGAATTATTCTTTAGATGCTCAACTGGATACAGGTGCAATGAATTCTTGTGCAAAGTATGGTGCTATACCTTCTTATTTTTGGCAGCCAGTGAATATAGTCTTTAGAGCTGTCAACAAGACTGAAATAAGGATTCAGTCCTTTGCTCCAGATTTTCCAATCATAATAAAAGGAGTCAAAGTCCCAGTAAATCTTTACTGCTTTGACACAGGAGCATATGTCCTTCTAGGATAAGATTTTGTAAATAGAAGTTTGCCATTTACTGTTGGAAAAAATTTTGTACAGTTCACAATTCTTAATAAATCCATTTCAATCCCTAGCAAATCCTCCTTTACAGTAAAGATCGAATCAGTAAAACCTTTGCCTCAAGTAGAAAGGTCTGCAGAAAAGCTTTCCAAAATACAGATGATAGTAAACAATGCTGATAAGAATGGTCTTCRTGCCATAAAGGAAATCAAAGAAAAGATTGAAAAAGATGGTACTTCTGACTATCCTAATGCATTTTGGACTAGGGAGCAATATTTTGTTGATCTTCCCTATAAAGAAGACTATACTGCCAGACCTCAAAAGGCTTTTGCTAACAACATGTCTCCAACAGAAATAGAATATTGCCAMAAAGAAATTGTTGAATTATTGCAAAGAAAACTSATTGAGCCTAGCCAAAGCCCTTGGGCTTGCCCTGCATTTTATGTGAATAAACATAGTGAACAGAAAAGAGGAAAACCTAGGATGGTGATTAACTACAAAGCTCTGAATACTGCTTTATTACCAATAAGATTTCCTCTTCCATCCAAAGATATGCTATTTTCCAAAATAGGCAAATGCAATGTATTCAATAAGTTTGATCTCAAGAGTGGATTTTGGCAAATAGGCATAACTCCTCAAGACAGGTTCAAGACTGCATTTGTTGTCCCTCATGGACAATTCCAATGGAAAGTAATGCCTTTTGGGTTGAAGAATGCTCCCTCTGAATTCCAGAAAAGAATGGACGACATTTTCAACCACTTATCCTTTGTTATTGTATATATTGATGACTTGCTAATTTGTTCTTTAGATATTAAATCCCACATAACACATTTGAGAATTGTTTATGATCATTTATTTAAGCATGGCCTAGTTCTCAGTAAAACCAAGCTAGGTTGGGCAAAAACAAAGATTGAGTATATGGGATTAATTCTATCTCAAGGTTGCATAGAGTTACAGGATCATGTGCTAAAAGCATTATCTGAATTTCCTGATGAAATTCTGGATACAAAACAACTATAGAGATTTTTGGGTAGCCTCAACTACATCCGCTAGTTTTATGATAATCAAGCTAAGGATGTGAGGGTTCTACAGAAAAGATTAAAGAGAACACTCCCATGGAATCCCAATATGACTAAGGCAGTCCAATTAATCAAGCAGAAGATCCAAAATCTTCCCAGTCTACACCTACCTTATGTCTCACTACCTCTGATATTAGAAACAGATGCTTCTAGTGAAACTTGGGCAGCAGTTCTACTCCAGAAAAGTCCACAGAAGGAAGAATTATGCATGTACACTCCAGCGTGCTTTACAGAAGCAGAAAGCAAATATCCTTCATCTCACAAGGAAATCCTTGCAGTTAAAAATGGAATAAATAAATTTAGACTCTTTCTAAAACCTGTTCATTTCACAGTCATAACTGATTTAAAACATATGAAAGGTATGTTATCTAATCAACGTCTTTTGGAWCAGGGTAATAACAAAATCTTAAGATGGAGTCTCTAGCTTGATGGTTTTTATTTTGATATCCAATATAAGTCAGGTAAAGATAACTGCATTGTTGATTTGCTGACAARAGWAGCAGCCCAAGCAAGTCAGAGAAATTAAAATGATGACATCAAGTTCATATACTGCACCCCCAGCTCCTCATGGTTACCGTTGGGTCCTAGTTTACAACACCTGTACATTCTATTATTGTTTCGATTGCCTGGAACATTGTATCAAATCCAGCCCTGTTWGTAAGGATATACTAGAAAGATGGATACAAACCTACAATCATTGTATCCCTAATAACAGTTACTTTACTCAAAGCTCTCGAATGTTCAGTGGAACAATCTCTGGAGGCCCCATGCAAGGCCARAGATATATCTCTGTATATAGTCCTTTCTTATCCTATACARACTACTGTGCCATTTTCAACCATGTAAAATATAGAAGTTCTTGTTGGTTCCTCTTTGAGTGCGATACATTTACTCAGAACCAGGTCTGGTGGTCTGGTTGGTTTTTTACTCTTTTATGGAAATACTGCCCCAAAGACGTAACCTTCTTGGAACCATGAAAGATTCATTTAAAGTCTGGTTGTGGTCAGAAGTTGAAGAAGCTTCACATTACAATGGATGGTTTGTATTCAATCTATCTTTCCAAGGCAGTGATCTACTCGAAGATAATATAGAGCCTCCTGATCTCCCAAGATATACAGTCTCAAGAAAATTTTATGGAGATCTCTGTGTACCAAAAGAAGATTTAATACCAGCAATGCAAGGATCACCTTTCTATAGATGCTTCAATGGTCTTCCACCATTTTCTGACCATTTCGGATCACCACCATCCAATCATACTAATTATGACACCGAGCACAGTGACAGTGGAGATTCTTTCGACTCTATTGCTATGCATAACATTATTAATAGAATGGAAGCATGATGGACCCGTGTACTCGAAAGATATTTTGTAATAATTAGATTCTTGTCTATCGGGCC
>JASDQU011379032.1:4665-28597 GCA_032191745.1 Picea mariana | reverse complement strand
ATTTTGGGGGCTCAATCTGCCTTTGTCTATCATTGAGAACCTCAATCTCAAAAAAACTTCATTTAGGCCCTCAAAATGGCCCCAGAAGTGAAAACCTGCTAAAAATAGTAAATTGCCAAAATGGCCAGAAAATTGTTTTGAGCCATTTGGAAAATGTGGGTGGCCCCTGATATCCACCTAGATCACCTGACATGTATGAGATAATTGAAGGTGGATTTTTTCCATATACTTCTTCAAAAGGAGTCATGTGAGTAGTTGTATGGTAAGAGGTGTTGTACCACCATTCAGCAAGTGGTAACCATAGAGCCCACTAATTTTTCCTCTCAGATGCAAAACATCTTAAATATGTTTCCAAACACTTGTTGACAACTTCATTTTGGCCATCAATTCAAGGATGATAGGTTGTGCTGAGATGCAATTGGGTTCCCTGTAGCCTAAACAATTCTTTCCAAAAATTGCTGGTGAAAGTGGGATCTCGGTTAGAAACAATAGAAAGAGGCATGCCATGAAGCTTGAAGATATGGTCCATGAAAATTTGAGCCACAATGGAGGTGGTAAATGGGTGTTTAAGAGCACATAAATGAGCATACTTGGAAAGACAATAAACTACCACCATGATGATTGACTTATTGCCTGATTTAGGTAAGCCAAAAATGAAATCCATAGAGATATCCCTCCAAATAGTGGGTGGAATCAGAAGTGGTTGTAGTGTGCCAGGGGCCTTGACTATTCTCCCTTGTTAAGTTGATATACATCAAATTCCACCACAAAAGTGTGGACGTCTTGTTTCATACCATCCTAGAAAAAAGAACGTTTGACCCTGTCATAGGTTTTGGTAAACCCTGAGTGCCCAGTTGTGGTTGTGGAATGAAGCTAAGAAAGCACCGTGGATTTAAGTTGTGATTGTTTACTTAAATATAGATGGCCTTTGTAGAGAATCACATCATTGTGCCAATAGTACCCTTGGGAAACTGGAGAATTGGATTGCAATTATTGGATCATACATGAAATTTTGGGATCTTGCAACCATTCCTGGCGAACAACTTGGAGCCAATATGGTACAATGAAGGAGAGGGAAACGAGGGACCCTTCATCTTAATTTTTTCTTGAAAGAGCATCAGCAACCACATTGTCTTTTCCTTTCTTGTAAATGATCTCATAATCATATCCAAATAGCTTAGTCACCCATTTTTGTTTCTCTAGGGATGAAAGACGTTGTTCCAGAAAATACTTGAGGCTCTAATGATCTGTCTTAATTTGGAAGCATTTCCCAAATAGATAAGGGCACTCGAGATCAATTTCATGAAAAATAGTCAGCATTTCCTTTTCATAGATTGATTGGCCCAAATGTCGCTCCAACATTTGTTTGTTGGTAAAGGCCAAAGGTTGGCCATCTTGCATAAGGACTTCTCCAATTCCTCTCCCTAAAGCATCACATTCGAGAACAAAGGTTTTTATGAAGTTGGGAAGGGCCAGGACATGAATGGTGCACATACCCTCCTTCAAGGCTTGGAAGGAATCATCAGTTGTTGGATTCCAAGTGAAAGCATTCTTTTTAAGGAGAGCAGTAAGAGGTGCCACAATTTTTCCATAATTCTTACCAAACTTACGATAATAGCATGTTAAACCCAGAAAAAAACGTAGTATTTTGAGAGTATTGGGGTGATTCCAATTGTGCATAGCTTCAATATTCTTAGGATCCACCTTGACACCATCCTTGCCAACAATATGACCCAAGTACTCGGCTTCTGAGGCTCCAAAATCACATTTAGATTGTTTGAGGAAAAGTTGGTGATGAGAGAGTATACAAAGAACTCGATCCACATGAGAAAGATGGGTTTTCCATGTTTTACTATAGATGAGAATATCATCAAAGAAAACTAAGCCAAAATGACAGAGAAAAGGATGGAAGACATGATTCATGAGGCTTTGGAAAGTGGAGGGAGAATTACACAAGCCAAAGGGAATGACCAAGAACTCATAGTGGCCCTTATGAGTTTAAAATGCAGTCTTAGGAATGTCTTCCTCTTTCATACATAATTGGTGGTAGCCAGAACAAAGATCAAGTTTAGTAAATAATTGGGCACCACTTAATTCATCTAAGAGATCATCAATGACAGGAATGGAAAATTTGTCTTTGATGGTGAGTTTGTTGAGAGCACGAAATTCAAGACACATGCACCAAGAGCCTTCTTTCTTAAGTACCATTACCACAAGAGAATAATAGGGGCTAGTACTAGGATGGATAACACCTGTGGCAAGCAATTATTGAACAATTTTCTCAATTTCATTTTTCTGGGAAAAGGGATGACGATAGGGATGAACATCGGGAGGAAGGTTGTTGGGGACAAGTGGAATGGAATGATCATGAACACCACGTGAAGGGGGAAGTCCTCGGGGAATGGAAAAAATAACTTGATGTTTGGAGAGGATGGATTGGAGGTCAGGATGCACAGGGGGTGTCTCAGTGGCTTAAATGGAATGGAGTTGTGCAATAATGTTAGAATGACCTTTGTTTAGGATATTTTCTATGCGATGGGAACTGATGATCTCGGGGGAACATGTTGTGATTCCTTGGAACTTATATTGTTGTCCCTCCTGGTTGAATTGCATAGTTAATTCCTTAAAATCCATGAGAATGGGGCCAAGATTCGTTAACCATTCAACACCCAGCACAATGTCACAACCACCCATGTCGATAGAAAACATATGAGATTTCATGTTGTACTGACCAATTTAGAGATACACATTTTCACAATGCCCCCCACATTTCATGGACCCTCCTTTAGCAACTATGATTTGAAAGTTGTTGATGGCACATATATAGAAATTAGTTTCTTGGGCAATGCGGCGATGAATAAAATTATGGGTGTTGCCATGGTCAATGAGGATGATGACCTTCTAATTCTTAATGCAACCAATTAGTTTGAGAGTTTGGGGAGCAGAGAATCCAGTGAGAGCATTCAGGTAAATGACTGGTTCAAATTTTGGGGAGTTCGAGGGTGGAGTAAGGTTAGTGGGTTTAGGTGACTCAGCCACAAGGGGAGCCTCAACCTCTTCTTCAGAAACATCCTCAAAGATGGCCATAAAAATATTTTTTTCCTTATACTTGTGCCTAAAAAAATAGTTTTTCATCATAATTATAACAAAGGCCCTTGAGTTGGCGTTCAACCATTTCTACCTGGGTAAATTTTTGGATCTTCAGTGGAGTGAAAGGAGGGGAAGGAGTGACTAATTTAGGGTCAGGAATAAAGGATTATTTTTTGGTTTGAGAAGAGTCAACATGTTGTTCTTCCTTATCTCTTTTAGTAGCTTCCACCCAACTATGGGGGTGGGCCATGAGGACGTGAGCACAAATCTCCTCCTTGAGGCCACTGATAAATAATTCTAAGAAAAAATCATCAGACATGCCCTCCGTGCAGAAATCCAAGTGCTCAAAAGAAACTATAAAGTCTTCCACTATGCCAGATTGTTTCAACTTTGTCAAATGGCCTAAATGGTGGGTGTCAGTGTCAAAGCGTACATAAATATCTGCAACAAATTGTATCCAGGCCACATACCCTTGGCGGGCATTTTTCCTCCATTTCCACCATTGCTAATGTTCTTGATCTAGATAGAGAACACCATATTGGAGTTTGGAAAACTCATCCATAATGTTGTACAAAGAGAAATAGTGTTCCATTTGAGTTACCCAGCCAATGGGATCCGAGCCATCAAATTTGTTCACATCCACTCGAGGAAGGCATAGGTCACATTGAAGGTGATGGGACTGAAAATTTTGGGAATTGGAGGAAGTCTCACCTTTGGGGTGCAAAGGTTGGTTAGATGAAGTAAGGTCTCTAGTAATATTTATCTTGGTGTAGTTCTGGGTAGTGAAGGATTCAAGCTAGGTAGAGAGGTCATGTTTCAGGGTTTCCATTTTTGCGTTTATAATGCAAAGAATTTTGTTATTGACGATAGTAATATTGGCACTGAGTTTTTGCACTTCCTTCTAGGCCTCTATGAAATAAGATGACAAGTTATTGAGGCATGATTTAAGGTCTTGGCTACGGGTGTGGGCCATGATGAAGGGGGGAATCAGAAAGTGATGAATGGAACCATAGAGAAAATGGGTTATGGGTGAAGGATATCATGATGATTATGGTGAAGAGGAGAATCCAATGGGGTAAGTCCCAAATAAGGGGATCGGGGGGGGATTGGGACCATAGACAAAAAACAAGTTGAAAAATGATAGGTATTACTGCAATCAGAATGAAAAGAATATTCCAATGGGATAAGTCTCAAATAAGGGTGCAGGAAGGCCCCACATTTTATTTTTTTACTTCTGCAGAGTTATACTCTAAACTGAATAATACCGTAGTGGAAAAATTCCCAAATTATTAACAGGAAGAAATATGTAGTAATTTTGCAACCCGATTGCAGATGGCAAGGTTGCATGGCAATGTTGATTAAGGTTGGTTGTCATTGAAGTCAACCCTTGAAGAAATCTCAGTAGCACAAAGGTTTGGGTAATGGACCCAAGTTTCTTTGATGTAAAGATGACTCATTATTGTCTTGTAATGGTTGATAAGAAGTACAAATGGATGAACTCCAAAGTGGTCCCCTTATGGTGAAATCCCTCATGGGAAGATGCTTTGTGGATTGAGTTATCCTAGAAGTATGGTTAGAGAACCCATGCTTAATTGTGGAATAATGAGATGAAGGTCGGTGAATTTGTCAGTGAAATTATCATAGATGGATAGTTCTTGCCGTGCCATTTCCGGTGGTATGTGGAACATCACATAACTCCTCACGGTTAGAGAGTTATGGCCATATGAAGTTGAAGAACCCTCATGAATCATATAGAAGCCCCTCAAAGTCAAGTGTTTGCAAAAGAAATTATTTAAATAATAAAGTGAATGGAGAACTCCCTAAAATAAGGAAAGTGTAATGCTACATGAAAGTATAAATAGGAGGCAAATCTCTCTCATTTAATCACACTTGAATATCATTGAATATCTATTTTTGTGAAAGGTTAATTGGGCAAGTATTATTGATAGAGAAAATTTGCAGCAAAAAAAGTGTGGCAGGAAAAGTGTGGCAGAAAAATCGTGGTAGAAAAAGTGCGGTAAAAAAATCATGGAAGAAAAAGTGTGGCAGAAAAATCGCGGCAGAAAAAGTGTGGCAGAAAAATCACGGCAGAAAAATCGCGATAGAAAAAGTGTGGTAGAAAAATCGCCGCAGCAACATGGTTGGGGTCTATATATGAGAGATACAACACATCTTGTTTGAGGTATGTTTTGTGAGCTAGGTTTTAGCTCTTGAGATGGTATTGGATGTTCAGTATTGTTGCATATATCATATTAATTGAGGGATACAGTTGGTATTTTGTTGTTGGTATTTGGCATATAGGTATTGGTCTTTTGGTTGTGATGTGTTGCTAAATTTATTAGTTTAGCTTGAGGCTACATAGTGAGGTTGTGGCACATGGTTTGATGTAAGATTTTATGGTATTTGGTTTATGGATAGAGTGATGAATTGTTAGATAACTTTTGATGGTTATATTGGTGTATGTCTTTGGTATATGGTTGAGGTACATGTTGGGTACATGGTTGAGACAAGTAGTTGATGAGTTGGCACATACATGAGGTGTATAGTTGATGATTTGGCACATACATGAGGTGTATAGTTGATGATGTTGGTATATCTTGATGAGTCAAGGTTGATGCATGGTTGATGCATGGTACATATTGGTTCAGGTTATTGGTATAGGTTGTTTGGTGTAGGTTGATTGGTACAACTTGTTACAGGTTATTGGTACAGGTTGACAGTGACAGGTTAACAGTGGCAGTGGTTGATTCAGTGACAGTGACAAGTTTTCTACATTTGGCATTTATATTTCAGGGCGGTTGGATGGGGCAAGGACATGTGGTTATAGACACCTTCTGGTTGTATCCAGAGAACTTAGGGGGTTGTAGCCTCCTTTTGGTTGTAGCCAGAGAATTGGGGAGTTGGAGCTTCCCTCAGGTTGTAGCCTAAGAAACTAGGGGGTTGGAGCCTCCTTCCAGTTGCAAATAGAAAACAAAGGAAGTTGGTGCTTCAAATGAATGTAATTCTTCAAGACATATAAGAAAAAGCATTATGTGGTTTTTCTCTTGCTTTGGGTTTCCACATAAAAACAATGGTGTATTGTGTATGTGTATGATTGCTCATTTGTTCATTGTTTATTTACTCTGCAATTATTGGATGATAATGCTACACTGATATAACACTTGCATTATATGGTTAAAAAGGATTAAATTGCTCTATTACTGATTCAACCCCCCTCTTAGTAATCCAACGAGCAATAGATCTTGTTTGTTCCTGTTTTGTTAAGTTTTCATCCCAAGGGTTAGGGTTTTCAGGGTGCCTACAAACAAGGGTTTTCCATGTGCTATATCTCTATGATATAAGTGCAAGGTCGAACTGTAGTACCTGACCCAATATCTCAGGGCACCAGCCAAGGAGGCTAGACTGTACCCTTATCTGTACTACCCAATTACCCAGGTACTAGAGAGTATCTTCTCGAGTGTTGTTCTTGGTGGCACTATAAAAATCAAGGAGTTGATCGATTTATCTATAGAGGGCTTTAGGATATCTAGGCTAGTCCCTACACAGGTTTTTTCTAATGCGCTACCACTTGAAGGAGTACCAACAAGGGTTACAAGGGTGGCCAACAATGTTCTCTTAAGTACCACTTGTAGTTCCTGCGTGTATGCTTCCCCGACCATGGATTTATGCATTGAACGGCAAATCATTGTAGTGTTAATACGTCGGAATATGTCTCTACCCTGGAAAAAAAATTACCCATAGTTTCTAACAAGGAAATTTCTCTGATACCACTTGTTAGGTACTAGATCTATTATAATAACAAAAAATAGAAACAATGCAGAGAATAACAGCGAAACAACACAATAGATGAAAACACAACACCAAAATAATACCTTTATTGATAGGAAACAATGTTCACTTGCCTCTTCGAGGGGGAAACCTCTAGCAGAGTAGTGATCTATTACAATAATTCTCTAGACAAAACTTCTCATGCCCTCGACTCCTATTTATACTAAATCTATCTACCACAAGAAAAATCTAGAGGAAAATCTTCTAGAAGCGGAAGCTTCGATTAGGTCTTCTTACATTTGACCTTATCTTCCTTATTACTAGGACTTATTAATATTGGCCTTTATTACATGGAAAATATATTATTCTACCTACATAAGGGGTTAGCGAGGTTAGGTCCCTAACAAAGAAACACTTGTGCATGCACTTAAGAGAGTTGAAAATATGACTATGGCAATGCCATTGCCTTCAACTATCAAGTACAATTGATTGGATGGTGTTGGAGGGGCTAGTCAACCCTATCAACTAGACCCGACAATCGACTAGATTAAAGGGATAATTGATAAGGAATGTAGTCAATTCTGTAAGTCGATCGATTACCCAGTCAATTCGACCGACCTAGGTAGTTAAATAGTTACAACTACATGGTCACTTAATCATGAATATAAATAGATACAACCATGTAATAGAGAAAGTAGTTGATTATCTGTTGTGATATAATAAAGTGCATATTTTTGGTCTCTCCATTACTTTTTGTACTCTTCTATATCTTATCTATGTGTGTGCTTGTATATTAGTGCATTGTGGTATATTTATCTATGTGAAGGACTATTGGTAACTTCTGCATACAATCCCCTAGGTTACAACATTGGTTCCATTTCCAATAGTTCTTGAACTTGAGCATGTAAACTAATGCACACATATATATTGAGCTTGGAAGAGATAAATGAGTGGTGGGAGAGAAAGATCAACAATTATTTGAAGAACTACACATGCAGAAATCGATTGACGCTAGCAGAAGCAAGAGTGCACTTCTTCATAGAAACCCATGAAATATTTATTGAAGTGATTCCAGAAGAATCCATGGATCAAACAAAACAAGAAGAAGAACAAGTAGACCAGCCCCTATAAGGCCCAATCGACCAACATGATCAAATGAAAGAAAAGGTCGACCTTCATATGCACATAGAAGAACCATCAGAGTAGACCACATAAGTAAATCAAGCACATCTAACAGATTCAATAGCATCGGATCCAAATATCATTGTCTAAATGTACTGGAAACACTTCAATTTTGACATTATCATTTTTAATTTACTTTTTGAAGTTCAAAGTATTTTTTCACTAAAGATCCTATGTAAACTTGCAAATCTTTCTCTATGAATTTGTATGTATAAGACCACACCTCCTTTAAAAAGTGTTGGGTGTGGGGGAGATATTGGAGGGGCTATCCCACTCTATCGACCAGATCCATCGGTCGACCAAGTCTCGCCCTCAATCAGAACAATTAATAGAATTTTTCAAGACCATGTTGAGTTGGTTGACACCATGACAAGACAAGTCGAATACAAAAATGTAAATTATAGCGAAAAGTACATCAGTCAAAATGAATTCTTCATTTTATTCACTACCAATAGTTCAAGATTCATGCCAAAATTACTATTAAAGGAACCTGCAGAAGGAAGCAATAACTCCTTTGAAAGCCAGAGCAATTGGCTCAGAATTTCATATGACAAAGGATGATGATAGTTGATATGTCTGCATTGATATTTCCCCCAAGCGGAACCAGTTCCACATGGCGGTCCCCAATGTTTGAAGAGCTTCACTTGTTTTCACAAATCAATGAAGGATTTCTACCCAACAACATATAATCAACACACCCAAAGAATGATAGTGCACAGTTCAATCTCAGGTACTTCCGCACCAACTGATGAGTGACCAACTCCAAGATAGATTCAAGTGACAAGAGTTGTAGTCACTGACTCTCTACATCAACAAGGGCCTAGGGCCGAGAGGAATGAATGAATCATTCTTCCAGCCAACAGAGCTTCATCGACCCAACCAACATGAAGGATCTAGAATGAATGAACTCATTTTGTAAAGTTGGATTTCTTGAGTATTGTATAAAAATTGGTCTTTCTTCATTGTAATATGTCAATCTCCCTCTTCTTCAAGACGAAGAAGGAATTGGGTGTGGGTGAGATGTTGGAGGGGCTAGTCGTCCCTATCGACTAGACCCAAAAATCGAATAGATTAAAGGGATATTCGACTAGGAACATAGTTGAGTTTGTAAGTCAGTCGATTACTCAGTTGGGTCGAGCAACCCAGGGAGTTAGACAATTAGAAATACCTGGTAACTGAATAATGAATATAAATAAACACACCCATGTAACAAAGAAAGTGGTTGATTATCTGTTATGATATAATAAAATTCTTATTGTTGGCCTGCCCATTACTTTGTATACTCTTCTATCTCGTATCTATGTGTGTGCTTCTATATTAGTGCATTGTGGTGTATTGCTCTGTGTGAAGGACCATCGGTAATTTTTGCATACAATCCCCTAGATTATAATAAGTGAACTATAAAAAAGTAGTTTTTTAGTTAGAAAATATAATTCCACCCTTGCACTAGAATTGCAAAGTAAGATGCAAACAAATCAAAAAATGATTGTAATGTAAAATACTAAAAAAGATAAATTCTCTAGTAAGTAGATTGTTAACTCACCAAACATACCATTTTGATTTTCTCATACATCCATATCTTACTTATATTAACAAGTGATGTGCTACATCCATATCTACTTATATTAACAAGTGATGTGCTACGAAGTAGACGTGAAATTATGACATTGACTTGGCAATATCTTTGTTTCCATGTTGTTGCTAGTATCCATCAAAAATATTACACAATATTTTGACAATATATTGCACCTTATTTCTAGTCATGATAATTATTGGTTATTTACATAACATGCCCTAAAGTTGAACCCATCATCCTTATAACTATGTCCTAGTAATGCCTTAATTAAAATATTCAAAACTAATATTTTGATTAAAAAACACTTGCAAAGAGTCTCATATCCAGATTTTCACCTCTTGAATGAAGACAAGACATCTAAAGTACGTCGTTGAGACAAAATAAAGTTGAGTGGTTTATGTTGTAGGCAAGCTACATGAATGGCATTGATTCATAGTAAAAGCAATGTACTAGAAACCAAGGATTATGTCTCATTTATCTAACAAGTGGATACAATTGTATGCCAACAAAAATCATGTAAATCCATCTTCATACTTGTTGTGTGCATGTGAGAGGTCGCTTGTCAATTTAATGAGTTGAAAATGTATAAAATTTCAGTTGAAAATTATAAAATAATGAAATAATGTGAATACAAGCATCGTATGTATGGGGATCGAGTTATTTGTTTTATATCTATTGAAAAATACTTTACATCATTTCTAGACACATTAAGTAACCTCACCACCTATTTCAACACACATTAAGTAGCCTCACCACTTACTTAGATACATCATTTCATGTGCTACCATTACTCACCATCCCATCACCATCCCATAATAAAGACATAATGTTGTTGTTAGTATACATTTTATTTTATGTAAAGACATATACACACTAATGTGCAATTGTTTCCATTAATTTAATTTACATTTTAAAATGTATATTATACATATCATATGTATGTATATAGCATTCGATTTTTTGCTGACCCGGTATTAGATCGAGCATTCACTAAACATTTTTCAAAATTTCCAAAGTTTTATATTAGTTCATGAATTGTTTTATTTTCCTGCAATTTTAAAAGGGAATTATCTATGATACTATTCATCAAATGATTTGAGCTCTTATTGTGAAGCAGACGGTCGCTTTGATGGAATTCACAACCCAGTTTAATGTGTTAGATATTATTTCAAATCGACATGTATATGTTGTCACCTTGACAGATTCTGCACTTAAGTCCTTATACTCTATGTTCTTATTCGAGCCACTATCTTTATTCACATCCTCACATGTAGTTGCAGTTGTCCTACATATGATAGCATTGAGTGCAAACAACATTAAACTCTCAAATAACATATTATTATCCTTCAATGCAGTAGATATGTTGATGGCGAAATCTTGTTTTAAATAGATACTTTTAAAGTTGAAAAACACTCTATTTCAACATTTTTCATTGTTGTTGTACTATGTATTTTTCATAGTTGTTATTGTGTATGTATTGTTATGTAAAAATGTATACATAGTAATGAGAAATTGTTTACATTAAATTGATATTTTAAATAGATATTTTTAAAGTTGAAGAAAACACTTTATTTCAACATTTGTTTTTTAAGAAGTGGGTTTTTAGTTGTATTAAAAGGTATTTTTATAGCTTAGTATGAGAGAGATTTTCTAGCTTGATAATACTAACATCATCATATATTGACATATTACTCTATATAAAAATAAATTGTTTGATGGTGTGTTCATTACCTCTTGGTCTAGCCTGTAGCCACACCAACCCATAACATAATTGGATTTGTTATTGGATTTGACTACCCTATATAATATTGAAAAATAATAATTCACATTATTAAATTTATATATGAAAATTATTAAAATAAAATGAAATAATAATAATAATAATTAAAAATATATTTATATATTAAATATTAATATAAAGTTCACAAACTCAAATATGGAGAATTTTATATGTGAATTTGAATCTCCCTGACCATGACCTTAAAATTAAATTATTATTATTATATTGCATTTAATTATTCATTAATTAATATATTCTTATATAAAAACTATTTTTATTTATAAAATTAAAAATATATAATTAATTTTTGTTTTGGTAATCGTGAACTTTTTTAGCTTGGCAAGGGATCCCCTTAGCTGAGATGCTCTAGAGCTAAGGGACTAAAAAAATATAATTAACTTAACTACATCTCAATCTTAAATTTATCACACCTTTAATAACAATACTCTTCATTATTAAAAATATAAAAAAAAATATATATTTTTCATTAAAACTCCTTATCTAATTAACTTAAATACGTCTCAATCTTGAATTTATCACACCTTTCACCTTTAATAATATCCTTCATTATTGTTAAGGATATAAAAATTAAATTATTTTCCATTAAAACTCCTTACACCTCTCATTGAGTCTCTCCTTTCTACAACTTTAATCCTAAATGGTGGAATCCACTGTTTTTACAGGAAAAGTGACACCGTGCATTACTCTACTTGAGGCTAATATTAGAATTTAAATAAACTATCTGATACCAGAATCCAACCATTTAAGAGCTTCAAAGTTATCATTGAACCTGCCTTCCTTGCCACTGTGAGTGTTTGGGCTTTCAAATTCATTTGACGAGGTCTCCATTTCAAGTTCAGTGAGCACCCAGAGAGATCGTTATCATTATGTCATGTTCGAAGGAAATTTGATGGTGCAGGTTGGCTCCTAAAAACACTATCATTATTAAAATTAGTTCTAGTTTGAAAACAATAATCTCTACAAAACTTGGTATATTCTGTCCAAAGCATCTTCGAATTATTTTCTATCCCAAAAATCTTTAAATAAGACGGTATATTCAGTATAAATGCTCTATTGTTGAGTGTATATTCATAACCTTTCTCCTCATTAATGCCGCTCGTTCAAATTCTGATGGGGTTGCTCTATATTTTTATCATTAAATGCCCACGAACCTCTCAACTCCACGCGGAACATTCTACAGAAAAGCGTGAAACATTTCATAACACAGTAACATTATATTATATGGGTACGGAGCATTGGGCGAGAACAAAATATGAATATTCGATTTTGCACCGGCCAGGGTTGTTTTTTTGGCAAATATAAAAATTATGCAAAAGGTATGTTAGGTATGTGTCCGCCATGAAGACTACAGAGAAAAAAAGGATTATGAAAATCGCAAATGATCACATACTGGCCTACGCCTACGTGCAACGTTAAAGACATTTATTTTCATAAGAAAATGGTGCACGCTAAATGCTCCAAACAAAGCATGTGATTTGTCCATCAATTAAGGTGCTCGCCAACTTCCAATCAGTCTGCAAAGCGTATATTTCAATGGATATTAATGACAGCTAATTTATAAACATAAAGTTATGTGAATGAATATTTTATTATAATGATGAGTGTTCTATATTAAAAACATATAATAACTATAATAACCATCCATAAAAAAATAAGTCCTTTAATTAATAAATATATTTATAGTTTATATTATATTATATATAATATAAATATACTTTATATTTATATTAATGTTTTATGGTTTATTTTATATATATATTTATATTTTATATTATAAATATATTATTATAATAATAATATTGTTTAATAATTAATAATCTTATTATTATACAGAAAAATATACACCTATTGACAATGGGCACAATTCATGATCTTTTAATCTTATTTAACCTTAAACCCTAATGTGGTAACATGTTTACTTTTTAACATTTACTTAATCACATTAAAAAATCATTGTAAGGATATGTAATTGCTACGTTTAAATGATTAAGTAGGATTAAACCGTGGCATCTAAATAAATGCCCACATTCTGCTTCTGAACCGGCGTCTCATACCCAAGCATTCCATTTATCAACCTAATACAACCAAAAGTTTCATATTATCACAGACGGATTACCACAAACATTTTATATTGAGAGCACGCACCCCATACCTTTCGGCGTTCTCAACCACGAATTAGCAACTGTGCTTATCAAACTAGTAAATTTCTGTAAAGTCCAATCTCACAGAAATTCCATTGCGTTTTTCAAAAATGTCCGTCGCACCTGTCTCCGCAGCGGAACCTGTAGTGGTGCTTATTCAAATCATGATGGGATTCCTCAAGATATTTATATCATGAAATGACGACGATCCTCTCAGCTCCACCGACCGTTGGGCGAGAACAAAATATGAATTTTGGATTTTTCACCGGCGAGGTTGCTTGTTGCCGCGTAGAAAAAATATAGAAAAGGTATGTCATGTATGTGGCCCCCATGAACACCAGCCGACAAAGAAAGAAAAAAAATTATGCAAATAGCAAATGATCACAGACTAGAAATTTATTTTCTTAAAAAAAAATGGTCGAAGCAAAGCCTGAGATTTGCCATTCAATTAAAGTACTCGCCCACTTCCACTCAGTCTGCAGAGAGGTCCAATGGGGGGCTAATTTATAAAATTCACGGACGAAGAAAATTGAAAAGATGAAACGAAAGCACGAGGACGAAAGCTACCCACTTACCTCTGTTTGCATATATGCAGAGAGGAGGAATCTTTCATTATTGGTGCCTATGACCTTGCCTTCATAATAACAATTGTAACAAAACCATAATTTTTTTTCTCTTATCGCTCCAACAAAACCATAATGTAAAACAATTCTAACCAATACAGAATCCTAGTTCCTGAAGGTTTCTTGGGGCATAGTTCAATAAAACGAAATGACTGTTCATTACACAGCTTCATTTAAAGGTGAGTTCTGTCCTCACAGAACCATCATGTGCCAATCTGATTCTACAAATACTAGACCTACCTATGTGTATTCTAAAGTCAAGATCTATTCAGTTTTACAAATAGGTGAACAGAGATGTATGTTCTTGTAATAAAGATTAATAAAAATATATATTTGTTAGTTTTTTGTATAGGATGTTTCCCTTTTGGCTGGACTTTGTGGATGGTTTGAGACCGACTTAAAAGTCTAAATACTGATGCACAAACTGTGAGAAACCCTCATTGTAGTTCTTTAGACTCTAGATTCAATATTGTGACTCCTTCAGACTTAGATACCTGTCTTTGTATGGTTCTTTGAGTCTTTTCAACGGCCTTAGTATGTGAATATATATTGTGACTCCTTCAGACTTAAATACCTGTCTTTGTATGGTTCTTTGAGTCTTTTCAACGGCCTTAGTATGTGAATATATATTGTGACTCCTTCAGACTTAGATACCTGTCTTTGTATGGTTCTTTGAGTCTTTTCAACGGCCTTAGTATGTGAATATATAGATGCACAAAAAAACGTCCCCCAAGCAAAATTGAGAATTAGATACTTTAACACACAATACTTTTTTTTAAGTGTTCACAAGAACCATTATTGCAGTTTTCACTTGTTTGTTTGGGTATTGGCCAACTCACATCCTTAATTTTTTCAATCTTTATTTCTCAAAAGTAAATTTGATTAATTTGATTAATTAACTTATCATTTGACTGTAATTACCTCGAAAGGGTACACCTATTGACAATGAGCACAATTAATCACCTTTTAATCTAAAATTCTAATCTGATCGCTAACAATTAAAGATGCTGGCATATTCTTAGTCGTCCTCCCAAATTAATGAATGTGATTTTCTCTTCATAACTTCCTTGTATTTTTGAATGCATCCGTTAACCTATTTACCTTTTAACATTTACCTAATCATATAAAGAAATTACTGTACCACTATATGATTGTCACGTTTAAATGATTAAACTTTGGATTTAGCAGGCTGGTTGTGCTGGCTGTAGACACTCATTTTCTGATTGTACGTTTCATTTTCTAGCTGTGCGTTTCATTTTTTGTCCGCGCCTTTCGCCGTCCATGAGCCACTGTTTTGAGTGGCTGTGCTAGTAATATGGTATTCTTTGATTAGAATCTAGGTTCTAATTCCTCGGATTCCTTCTTGACTTTCCCATTTTACTTATGTTGCATATTGAAGAGCTGCCACTTTACATATTTTGAGTTTCATATTCAAATAATTATAATGCACAAAACAATAAATTTCAATCATCACATTTTAGCATCTTAAATGTTAAGAATATAAAACAAAAGACGGCAAGAATTTTAATTTCAATCAATAAGTGCATTATTTTAATTTAGTCAAAGACTTAATCAATAAGTACATTATTTTAATTTACTTATAGTGCTCCAACCCCTCTATCAATGTCATCGGAAGGTACCTCCTATCCAGATAGTGTAACAAAGCTATTGTGTTGCACTAGGCTACAATTCAATGATGAAATGACTAGTTGTACTTGTTGCAAGTTCTCTGCAATAGGAGGATGTTGGGTAGGGGCTCAAACCTTCGTCTAGGGGATGATGACCTAACACGAGGAGGATGTTGGGTAGGGGTTCAAACCTTCGTCTAGGGGATGATGACCTAACACGAGATCATGCCTGGTAAGCTCTTAGTCATGTGTGAACCCTCAACCCACCCCCTAAAATTCACCAATGTCAAAGTAGTTGACATGCTTACCCAAAATAAATTTTGTTGAGATGTATGTTTGACATGTATATTCATATGTATATTGCGCATGCATATTATGTTTTCATATAATTTTGTGGTTGTTGTTGTTTTTTTACTTATTTATAAAATGTATTATGAGTATGCTAATGAAAAACATTGTTATTGATTTTTCTATTGTTAAGTGAAATTTGATATGTATCACTCATTTAAATTTACAGTTGCCATATATTGTTTAACTTTACTTTTATGAAAGCCTTTAATTTGGATTGTGATTGCAAAAAGTTATAACCATTAATTCCATATAATGTTTAAATGTTGTTCAATGTGAATTGTTTGTTGTCCAAGATACAATATGTTGATTAAAATTGTTTAGAAACCAAAATACTTAAATATTATAAGTGAAATGATTGTGATTTGAATATTTATGTATTGTTCATATATTATAATAATAAAATTATAACATTATTCAAAGATTACAAGACAAAGTTATAATACAATTGTTTACTAAAATCACAATTATTATATTTTTATTAATATTTATTTTTTCCAAAAATTTTATTAATTTATATTATCCAACTATTATAATATATGAAATTTATTCAATTGAATTTAAAATAATAAATATAGAGAATAATAATACATTTTGATCTATACACTTTTGATGAAATGGTTTCACAATTTTGTACTATAATACAGAGTTTATGAATCTTCTATTAAAAAATAATATCACCCAACATTTTACAATTAGTATTTTAAGAATTAGTAGAATTTTGTGTATGCAAGTTTTCACAGTTAGTCATAATGCTAGAGAAACTTATGGATCAATATTGCGTGTGGAGTTTTGAAACGTCCAATGTTTCGAGTGGACACTTCACCCATCATCAAGGATAGAAGAAGTTGATGATGGGTGGAATGTTCACTCGAAACATTCCATGTGTTTCAAAACTCCGCACACAATATTGATCCAGAAGTTTCTCTGGAATTAGTAAAATTGACAAAGGTTTCTATACTTTTAGATAAGTATGGATCATTAAAAGTTTCCTTAATTCTAACTAGGCTCTAGAAAAAAACTCTTTTATAATTTCCATGTCCTTCCTAGATTGACACTTATTTCAAGAAGAATGAAAAAATAATGATTAGTATAAGTTTATATGATTATAAAATTAAAGGATGGAGTGGAATAGATGAAGCCCATAATAGTTGCACTGGTTAAGGTGGTGAATGTCATCAAATTTGGTAATGCAAACACCACAAGTACGGTAGATGTTGAAAAAAAATATTGTGTTGGAATTGTCTTTATAAGTTCACTCAAAGTAAGTATATATTTATTTGAATTTTGATTTTTTCAAACAATAAAATTTTTAAGGCTTGAATATTTTTTAATATCTTCATTTTTTGTTAAATAAAATACAATTTAAAAATAAATCTTTACTATTGTATGCCACCAACTTTGTGATATCTCAATTAATGCTTAGTAATTCAAAGGTTAGCATAAATATATTTTAATACAATACAACATAAATTGGTTATAATAAACAATAAAAATATATCAAAACTACATCTTATGCTCGTACTATTTAATGTATTTTCAATATGGTGGTTGTAAATGGTTGTTAAATTTTCATATCCAACATAATTATAAAATGAAGAAAAAAAAACATAATTGTCCATTATAGATACCCATAATAAAATGGCACATTCACAATATACATGTCCAAACAAATCATTTACAAATCAATCTGTGTTTCCATCACCCTTATTATCTTCCTTGCTTGGTCTTGTAACATTGTTTTTCTCAAAAATATGTTTAGATATCGAATCATTTCTCATTACGAACCACCAATTCACATCCAACACATCTAGGTAAAAAAAACTTGGTTCCAATGTTTTGGGAAAACATGAGGCTCCTTACTTTCAACCCATATTTTTTTACAGGTATCACATATTATCCCACTATCATGATCTTCCTTTACATTTATTTGGTCGAAGGTATCCCGCCACTTGCAACAAAACATAATACATTGAAACGATGAAAAGTCCACTTGCATGATCTCTTGTATCTTTCCAATGTAACCTAACTTCCCATCTATCATTTTTTCATCACACTCGCTAGCACGACTAGATTGGTTGAACTTGACCTCCACTCCACAATCTTGTGTGATGTGTCCATCGTCAACATACTCAGTATGAAAATGATGTCCATATGCCTGCATAGATGGGAACAAATGCACCTGTAAAAATACGAACAAATGATGATATCATATGTCTAATAATCAAAGCATTAATAAAAACATTATACATGTTACAATTCAAATGTGCAATATTATAAATAAAACGTGGTACTCAGAGAGGTCATTACAAAGTTGTTGCACATGATCCCTATGTTTAGTGCATCTGGATCTTCTCCACGTGAGTTATAACTGGACACCACATATGTATCGTGTATATGGTCAACCACCCAAACGTTGGGACATATTTTTGGCATATTTTCTTTTAAATGATCAGGAAAATGCATGCTTATACCATTCAACTATCTGAATGTTTTCCTATCACTGTCTCATTTCCTTCTTTTCTTTTCATAAAACACAACCCTTAGTTTTGGTTTCCTCCGCTTTGTAAAGAAATTTTTTATTGATGGCATCCATTTCTAAATTTGCTAATGTATACAAAAATTCAAAACGAATAGCATGGTATGAAATACATATTATCGACTTAAAGAACGAATTTATTGATGGCATCAAAATTTCTAAATTCGTTGATATATAAAAGAATTCAAAACAAATAGCATGGGATGAAATATATATTATCAACTTTAGTGTAAACAATTTCTCTGTACTAACTTGACAAAATATAACTAACTTGATATTTATCAAGCACCTTTTTATGTTCATTTGGAGGAGCTCCCATTCCCTTTTGTCCTCATCTTGATAGTCATCCCAAATGAATTCCTCTTCTGTATCTTCAATTTTATTGATGTACTCATTGGCATAATAAAATGACTCGTATACTATGTACCCCTCTGCCATAGAGCCCTCCAATTTTTCCCTTTGTTGAACAAGCCCCTTCAATTTTTTCATGTACCTCTCTAAGAAGAACATCCAACTACATGATATTACCCTAGCTAATTCAACCTCATGAGGTAAGTGACTTAGAAGATGGACTTGCAAGTCCATAAAACTAGAGGGTAGTTCCTTCTCAAACATACAAACAATATTAACAATCTCTTGATGCCACTGTGGAACGCTAGCCATATCAATATCCCTTGATGTGATCCAATGTACAAATGTAGATAGTTTCAATATGGAACATCACAGGTTCTGAGAGAAGTCATGGTTCACACAACCACACAAAAGAAAAGGATAATGACACTATAAAATAGACACACACATCATTAGTTTCCATAAAACTATGAGTGCATAACATACTTTTATTGACGTTGATGTAGAAGAACAATCATGTATTCAACATACATACCCTTAGAAGGTTCAAATGGTCATGTGATTTCAACCCCGACAAATTATGTGCACAATGAAGCAATGTCGTAGAGTTGACCCATATAAATAAGGTACCTTCACGCCTAATATAACATCCTTCGCCATAGAAAGATCATCTTTCTTAAAAAAACATGGGACTTCACCTTCTTTAAAAGACCAAGAGGGATTATCCTCTCCACTAGTTTCATTTCGTGGCCAATGTCTTTGTTTCGTGTTTGAAGCAATAATATCTCTCTTGATAGCCAATGTGTCATTTTATTCCATGATATGTGCCTCCATAAAGAAGATGAAACATTTTTTAATATATGCATATGGGATCTAGTAAGTGGCACATCTTAAGATGCTCCCAATATGGAAGCTCATAAAATATAGATTTTCTTTTCATCTCAATGTGCATTTTCACATCATAGGTGTCAAAAAATTTAGGATCATTGAACATAGGTTCCTTATATGATTCAACTAATTATTCTATTTTCATTATTTCAAGTCTCTGACTTCTCTCTAGTTTACCATTAAAGCAGATGCAACTCTTCTATAAGGGTGGTCTTCTTGGAGGAATACCCTCAAACGATCATACACTATCTTTTTTAGGTGTTTGGACCACTTAACATTTATAGAAGGTCCACAACATTTACATACATGATACCCTTTTGTTACAATACCTGTAATGTTATTGTATACATAGCATGTTAGTTTCAAAAAATTAGTTGCACCAAATGAAGTATGCCAAACAAAATTACAGATATAAACAATTCGATGAACATGCTTACCATATCAAAATCTTAGTCCTAGATAATTGTGCATGGTGTACACACATATTCCATACAATGTAAAAGACATTTCCATTGGGATGGGTCTTGATACATCATATACATGTATCACTTCCCATAATTATTTAAATTCGTCGATTAATGGTTGGAGGTAGCCATCCATTCTCTTCACTTGTCTTCTATCTTGGACAATAAGATCCAACATCAATTCTACTTATGGTATCTTTCTCTTGATAAGAGCTTGTGGAATTTTTGGACCACGGGAATATCTTAAGCATCTAAGCTCGATCCTGAATCTTGAACCTATAAAATTCAATGAGTAATTATCAAATTGTACCTGGATACATAACATAAATTCAATGAGATAAATGAATTCTGAATAAAATCTAGACATACTGCAATCGACGTGAGAGAACTTGAAGGAGTTCAAAAGATACAAAATAAAACGGAATCTAAAGAATTAGCCATTTGATATTATAATTCTTTTTTTCCTGCATTTGAGCCAAAATAGTCATCTTGGGTAGCATATAACAATATAACTCAATATAACTTCAAAAATAAATTCAAATCAGTTTTATAACTCAACACCACACTTGAAAAATCAATGTTTTTTTCTACAATATCATTGTTTTTATTCACCCAGCTATACAAGACACCTCAATATGGCTTTAAAAAATATGAAATAGTTACTCGATCCCTGAAAATATCCTCCTCAATTTGACATAGAAAATGTGAATTTGATGTTCATCCTCTCTCTCTCTCTTGTTGGATCTTTCCATCCCTACCTTTCTCTCCCTATCCTCCCCCTCTCTCTCTCCCACTCCCTCTCTCACTCATTGCATCCCCTTCCCTCTTTCTCCTCAACCGGTGTGTTTCATCATATATAGATGCATCGGTGCACTTAATCATATAAAGACGCATCAGTCTGTCTTTATACACCAAACAAATCAGTGCATGTAATTGAGAGAAGCACAAAAGACAGACCTTCGTTATTGCCTCCATAAAGTAAAAACTCTGCAAAATTTAAATACAGATGTTTGCATTTGCATTGTGCAAATTTAACTATCTTATGGTGTGTTATTACTTACACACCGCCCTGGTACATTATTAATTACACACCGCACCGGTGCATTTCAAACTGTATAGTGCACCAACTAAAGCAAGTTAGAAAAATAGGATGTGCTTACTATCAATACTTTGAAATTTATTACGAAAATAAATTGATATGTTATACATATACACTACACCGGTGCGACGCTATTGACGATATAGTGCATTGAAAATGTAACTTTCGAAGAAAAAAAATAGCACGTGCATATATCATCAATGCACTAAAATATACAACGAAAAAATGAGCGGGAATATGATATTTTGTGTTTATAAAGAAAAACCATATTCATTCTTTTATTTGTTTTCCAAAATTTAGAAAGGATATTTGTGAAACAAAGATTTATCAACAAAGACTTCAAAGTGGGTAGATTTTTTTTAAAAGCCAAATTCGAGGGGAATTATTGTAGATCACATAAAAATCTATAGAGGAGAAATTTTAGGTGTATGATTTCATTTTATTAATCATCTTAATCATTCTCCTTTTTTATTCAAACCAATTTCAGTGCATTCCCAAACAAAAGAAAAAAATTGTTTCATAGTTACCTTCAGTATTGGAAGCCCTAATTTCCTCATTGTTTTTTTCTTTCTCCTTCTATATTTTACAAGAAGGATTTTTTTAAGCACAATTTCTTTATAGGGTTTGTTTATTTATATATGGGTGTTTCCTATCCATTGCAATGAAATCACTCATTGCATTGGATCCCAAACTGTCATGTCGTTGTTAGCATTTTTTTAAAACACCTTCACAGTGACTGGTGCGCTCTATACATAGTAAGTGTGTCGGCGCACATTTGTTTGTAAACAACATTACTTTATTTCAATTATAAATATTAATAAAAAATCATTTTCGCAGTCAACAGTGTGCATTTTACCTAAATATGCATCGGGTCATATTGTTTACAAAGCGCACTGTTGAGTTTAAAAACGAAAAAATAATATTTTATAAAGAAATCGTCATTTCTTAATTTTGTTCATTGCTCGACGATGCATAATAAACATTACTTAGAAAGCTATGTTTTTCTTAATTCATAAAGCACCGACTAAATACAAAAAATTGTAAAATGTTTTCAATTTCGCAATGACGTTGTTATAATGTGTCATTGCATATATATGTATGGTTGATGCACCGATGCATAAAAATATTGTTGATGCCCCGGTACGGATGATGTTACTATATGCAATGGGATGCTATTTAAAAAAAATTAAGTAATTTTTAAATCTTTTTTTAGGAAGATTTTGAAAATTCCAAGGGACAAACAAGGGGAAAACCAAGACATGTCCCTAGGGATGTCCAAAAAAGAGTAGAAGAAGATGTTAAAAGAAATGAACATAATTGTGTCGCAAGAGGAGCCATCCCAACTACAATGTGCATCAGAGGYATGYAATCATTTATTGATTCTTTTATGTACATTGAATTTAARTATCRCGTGAAATACTAATTTTCAATTGTTTTGTTACAAAAGAGAAAAACAAATAGAATCCATTCAACAYATAAKACATGAYGATGATGAATACAAGGGTTGATTGCAAACTTTGTCAGTATTTATGTTTTTGATCTTTCTTAAGATTTCATGTTTGTTKTGATATTTATATTTAAATAAATAGTTTTTAAAAAGATATAAAATTAATATTATAAATTTWRAAAAAATACCCTGCACTAGAACTATAGGTTTTCTACAATTATAMAWTTTTTTTTGAGGAAATTTCATCATTAAGTTACTCAACACCTACACTAACATAGACATATGCATTATATTTCCCTTGAAAATTAACTTACCATTGTTAGAAAAACTCAAATTTCACATAGTTATTCACAAATTCTATAAATAAAAATTATATATTTTGAATTCTAATTCAATTTCCTACATTTTATCTTTTTATACCATAGTCAATTTCATTGTAAAAGTACCTTGAATAATCCCTCCAAGTAGTAGTAACAAATTTATGTTTTTCCATGTTTGCATTGCCACTAATGTGTCATGAGAGACCATCATTAGCTTGCACCCACCCTCAAACAATCTCTTTAGTGATTAGATGTAGAAGCATGTTAGCTACCAGATCTATTATAATAACAAAAAATAAAAATACTGCAAAGAATAACATCGGAACCACACAATATACAGAACAACGACACCGAAATAATACTTTTCTTGATAGCAAACAATGTTCACTTACCACTTCGAAGAGGCAACCTCTAGCAAAGCAGTGCTCTATTACAATAATTCTCCAGAAAAAAACTTCCCATTCCCTCAAATCCTATTTATACTAAATCTATCTACCACAAGAACAATCTAGAGGAAAATCTTCTAGAAGCGGAAGCTTCTATTAGGTATTCTCACATTTGACTTATTCTTCCTTATTAATAGGCCATATTAATATTGGTCTTTATTACATGGAAAATATATTATTCTACCTGCATGAAGGGTTAGGGAGGTTAGGTCCCTAACATG
>JASDQU011379031.1:0-23922 GCA_032191745.1 Picea mariana | reverse complement strand
TTAGTTAGTTTTAGTTTGTTTATTTGTTTTAGTTAGTTTAGTTAGTTTTATTTGTTTTAGTTAGTTTAGTTAGTTTTATTTGTTTTAGTTAGTTTAGATTAGTTCCTCTTTGGTTTTCTTAAAAGACCTTAGAGCGGCCAACGGAGCCGTTAAACTTGTCAGGGTGGTCCATACCAAACGAATTGGGTTATTTAGACAACCCTGGACCGGTTCCACTCTCTCAATTGAAGGATGGACAATTTCGCCTGTCAACAGTAAGCTAACCAAGATCTAACCCTTGTTGTCATCGAGAAACAATTTTTTTTTCTTGTGTGAAAACAATTTTTTTAGCACGCTTTCCAAGGACATCTTCAACAACAACACCCCCAATCCTCTTTCTAAACAATACAATATGTTTGGCTAGCCCATTTGGTTAAAAGTTTCCTTATTAAGTAAAATGTATTGAGTTTAAGTCTCTCTCTTTTTCTTTTCTTTTAAGTTCATGCTCCTTTGTAAAGAGTATTTCACTTCAAGTATAAAAGTGAATCACTATAAGTAGCTTTAATACCTTATTTTAGAGTTATTTATTTTTCATGCGGATTTTGTTTTATAAAGTAACTTCATTGTAAATGTGATCCCCACTTCTTTTTATAAAAGTATGTCACTTCATAAATCAACTTACATCACCACGTGGTCCTTTGGTTACCGTTTATGCCTTTTTGTTAAAGGGCGTAACTTTCACACATGAAGTCCATTTTTAGTGCCATTGTTTTTAAAAATGAATAATTTTTCAAGATATTTCCATCCACATCATCAGTTTCAGCTTTTAAATCCATATTATCTACACATTTCATATGGTTTCTTTCAGTAATCTTTTGCTTACTAGAACTAACTACTTCCAATGGAAATCTCATATGGAGGATTTATTAAGAAGTAAAGACTTGTACCGGATTACCTTAGGAAATGAAAAAGAACCCACTGATGCTGATAAGAAATTAAAATGGGCTAATAGGAGTGACGAAGCATGTGGACTAATCGGAATTTCCATCTCTCCTGATTGAAGGTTCCACCTTAGAGAAATTGATGACCTCGATGAATCTTGGGAAAAGATCGAAACTATTTGGTAAACTCAATATTATTCGAGCACAACAATTAGAAAATCAAGTACTGACTTTAAATCCAAGTGATTTTTCCTGCATTGGAGACTATCTATCTAAGTTTAAAACACTCAAAATTTTATGTGAAGAATGTGAGATAAAGATGGAGGAAGAGCATTGCATCTATATTATTCTATCTAAGCTAGGTAGTGCATATTCTATGTTTGTATATACCTTTTATGCCATGAGAGAGGATCTAGGGACAACTTATAAAAAATCCACTCTTGAGTCCTTTTGTGTTTCTTTGATTAGAGAGGAAGATAAGCTTGTATAACTTGGAGTGATCAACACTGTCGGTACCTCCAAAAATGCCTTAGTTTCCCAACAAAAAGATAAACCCAAGAATCACAAGAAGCAACATCCTCGCTACAACAACAAGAAAAATAAGGGTCCCAAACCCGCTCATACAACTTCATCTCCTAATGGTGACAAATGAGAAAAATATAAAAGTAAGAAGACTGACAAACATTGCAACTTTTGTGATAAAGATGGTCATGACGAGTCCAAATGTTTCAAGAAGATGGCATCTTTAGAAGAAACAATGAAGAAGCACAACATCAATATTGATTCTTCTTCTTCTTCTTCTTCTTCTCCTCATGGACATGCACTTTTTGCTTTTGGTTTCTCCCTCAATACAACTTCTACTTCTTCTTCTGATAAGTGGCTTATTGATTCTGGAGCATCTTATCATATCTCTAAGGATAAAGACATATTTTCTTCTCTAAATGAATGTAACGCCAAGAAAATATTTGTTGGTGATGATAAATATCTTAGTGTTGTGGGATCTATAATAGTTCAAGTAGATAATGTTCATTTCAATGATGTATTATGTGTTTCAAGTCTTTCTTGTAACATTCTATCAGTATATCAAATCACTCATTTAGGTGAAGGTAAAACCGTAGAGTTTTCACCTCACCAAGTTGTAATCAAGGATCTAAAATATCCTAAGCATTTTCTTGCAACTAGAATTGTTGATGATATTACCAAGTTGTATAGGTTTCACAACTTTGGTTCATCATCTTTTTCATCAGTTTTTGTTGTTGATAGCGATGAATTGAGCAAAATTTGGCATGATCAGTTTGGTCATCTAAACTATTGCTCATTCCATCAACTATGTAATCAACAAATGGTGACTGGTCTTCCTCCTGTTTCATGCAGAGATGGTTTTGTGTCAGTTTTGTTGTCGAAAAACATCATCAGGACAATTTCGAAAAACATGCATCTTGGCATGCCTCGAGCCCTTTACAACATGTTCATAGTGATTTGTATGGTCCACTTTCTTCTCCTTGTTTTTCTAGGTGCAAGTATTTATTAACTTTCATTGATTACTTTTCCAAACGTACTTGGGTTTACTTCTTAAGACTTAAGAGAGAAGTTTTTTACAATTTTTTGGCCTACAAGGCCCTTGTAGAAAAGCAATCTGGACATCAAATTCAAAATTTAAGAACACATAATGGAGGAGAATATGTGAACAATCATTTTACAAGTTACTGCACTACACAGAGCATCCAAATGCAACACAATGTTCCATATACACCACAACAAAATGGTCTTATTGAGAGAAAGAACTGCACATTAAAAGAAATGGTTAATTGTATGATCCAATCTAAGGGATTAAATATAAAGTATTGGGTGAAAGCAATCAACTATGGATGGTGACCTAGGGGATGTGACTATGTAGGGGGTGGTATCCTAATCTCGTGGCTGAAGAAGGATCAAAAAATCGATTACCGAAGCTCCTGTAATTGATCCTAGAAGTTTGGCAAAGGGGACTATATAAAGTCGTAGGGCCCACAATGCCACCTCATTTGTACCTATTGTTCTAGTGAGTTTACGAGAGGTTTCAAAGGAGACATGGATATTCTGAGAGATTGAGCCAGCCGATTTAGGATCACTGAGTGCCAGGGTTTTGATATTGTCCCATCTATGGTGGGGTAGGGTGTAGGTCCTATTGGGTATTCATCATGCCTTCGTGTGGAATCGGGTGTTGCAACACCGTTGGGGGTGGTTGTTGCATATACTTTTGTGGGGCTTGTTGGGGGGTAGGCAGTGTTGGGGGATGAGGTTCATTCATGGATTCTTTCATATATTTAAAGTCATCCATTTGGGGGCAATGATGAGTATAATGGCCATACTCACCACAAAGGGCACGAGGGAAGTTTTTCTGGATGTTGTTGCTATTCTTCCCTTGGCGTTTGTTGTTATCGCCTCCTCAGGGGTTTTGATTCCCTTGATTCTGATTGCCTCGAGCAGGTTGGTTTTGTCGGGGGTTATTTTCCCCTAGTCCAAGATTATTATTATTTCAGTTTTTTCCTTTCTTTTTGGCATTATTCGAGTGATGGGACATATTTTTTGTATTCAGTTGTTCAAAGATTTGAAATTTCTGAATGGGAGAGGGTTGAACAAAGTTAACCCTAGTGTGTGGTTGTCCTGGTGGTGGAGCCATGGGTGGGGGGAGACCAGGAAATGGAAAGTATAGATTATTTTGTGGCAATGATCCATATGGTACATAAGAAGGTGGGATGTTGTCACTAGTTCTTAGGGTGTAAGCTAAGGTAGAGGGGGTACCCAAACTTTGTTTTATAGCCAGACGCATCATGGGTGTCAATGTGGGTCCACTCGTACGTGGAGGGGGTGTAATAGGGTATGGTTGTGGGTAAGGGGGAGGGGGGTAATAAGGAATTCCGACATATAATGTTGGATTTTGGGGTGTACCATACATGGGTGGTGGTTGGATGTATGGATTATGGTGTGTTTTGGTACCAATCAATTTGTCTGCGAAGTGAGACATGCTAGGTTTGTCTTGGCCGAATGGTACGAGTCTTGGGAGGTTAGGTAGTATTGTGTATAAGTATCTTGAATGTGAATAGATCAGGTCATATTTTTTATCCTTATTGATGGCTTCTTCTTCGGATTGGGGGAAGGTGGAAGCCACATCTTTTCCAAGGAGGGAGACAAGTGATCTAAGAAACCAATCAAGGCATTGTTGTTTGGTGGTTTCTACTTTTCATAAACTACGTCTTTGATGCCATTTGTGAATGTGGTCAACGATATGTGTGGTTGAGGTTTGTTTAAAATCGAAGAGTAGTTCAAGACCATTTTCATGGAGAATTGGTAATTGAAAAAAGGTCAAAAATTCTTTGGCCAAAGATTCAAAAGTCACATGGGACCCTGATTTTTCATCTACATACCACTTGGATGATGGGCCAATGAGTGTGCGTTGAAATAACCTTAATCGTACAGAATCATCCATGATGTTTTTGGAAGAGAACCATAAGTGGAAGGTCATGACATGGTTGGTAGGGTCATCTCCTGCCTTTCCTTCAAACTTGGGGATGTCGGAAGGTAGTTTGGTGGGCATTGCAGGCCATGTGGGGTCGTGCAATATAAGATCATTTGTGAGCTTACTCAAATTTGGGATGTTGAGAGAATACAAGTATGGCATATGGAGTGGTGGTGGAGCATTAGTTCCAGCCATTGTGGGAGTGGGGTGTGTACCTGACTCGTCAGGGGGGTTAGGTGGGGTTGTACTTCCTCCTTAGGAAGAAGTGTTCCCCCAAATTCTTTGTAAAGAAAATCTACTGGATGGTTGACCTTGGGAAGTGGACCCAAGTGAAGTGGAACCAAGAAAATATGATCCCAAGATAATAGCAATCAAGGGGGTGTGAGAGGGTTGAACCGATGAGTTGGAAAGACTTGGAACTCCTCGAAGGGGAGGGATATTTTGCAAGCGTCTGGAACGACGAGGGTTATGTGGGTCCCCTATGATGTCCGACTAGAAAAATGAATGTGTGCAACTGGTGATGAGAGTAATAAATGAACAAGAGACTTTGTATTAATTAGACCTTCACAATATATTTCACAATCATTTTGTAATCACAAGAGCATCATACATAAATCAATTGAAAAAGAAGCATATATGTGGATAGGGGGATTTTTTCTGCCTGGGAGAGTAAAGAAAAAAAATGCTCGTGTCATAAAATACGTAACGTCCTTCCTCTCAAATAGCACTGGACCTTCCAATAGCACTCAACAGTGCGGTCTGAAGCCACTGGAAGAGGAACTAGTGAAGGATGAAATAATTAGTTATAATGAGGGGTAGAGGGTGCATATCCTGAAAGAGATGGTGATATTTCCCAATAGCCACAAAAAATCTGATCAAGGTGCAATTGCAGCCCACAATTTCCACCTGGGTAGATATCCTAAAATTTGGTCACTAGGTACCTCGGTCATAGTGTGACATTTAGATTTCTAGCCTCTGAAATGGGTCATGGGTTGGATCCCGTCCAAGAGGTGGGTGCCTCAAGGGGGTACACAAAAAACAACCAGACCTCACCCTTCAACCCTTCACGGGTATCTCCCTACCTTATGGCGTTAGTAACACTTGACTTGGAGGATTTAAATTTCCCTATTTGACAACTTCTAATGTTTTGAAGATGTGAGAACCAGATAATGGGGAGTTATTTGGATGCCTATCCCCGAGATCCTACCTAGACTAAAAAAAATATTTTGGAACCTCCCATGGAGGAAAACTTAGTGAGTTTTTAGAAAAAAATTAGATGTGGTTGTTTGAGAGACTGGGGGTGTGAACCAATCTCATTTAAATTAAGTGGGAGTGGATAGTCTCGTTAAGAAAAGGGTGGGGTGTTTTAGAATCCCTTTGGAGGAAACTTACTTCAACCTCCACAATTCTAGATGAAATTATGTGAGTGAGTAGTGACTTGTGTGTGAACAAGTGAAAGTGTGCCAAATTTTTAATAAGTTAGGTGTCACCTTGAAGCATGTGGACTTCGTGTGGTCCTTACAAGTCTTGATTACCTAATTTACTAGATGCCATTGGTACAACCTTGCGGAATTTTAAAGTCCCTATAGAACTAGCATGTGGACATATGGGTTCTTACCAATCCTTTAACTCCCTAGTGTGATTTAATCTAAGAAAGATTCAAAATATTATCCTATATTGTGGACATGTGGGCATGTATGGGCCCATTACAAAACCTTTAAACTCCCCTTGTGATGTAATCTAAGAAAGTAGATTCAAAAACTATCCTATATTTGTAGCATGTGGGCATGTATGGGCCCTTACAAATTTAAGATGTGTTTGAAAAAGAAACTAAGAGGAATCCCAAGGGGGCTATTGCCCTCTCCTAAGGATTTTATCTTTAAGGGACATGAAATCTTCCCTCAATCAGTTTTTTGATTCTCAAGATCGCTCTATGGTGCGAGAGAAGATCATACTCAATTATTGACGTTCAATTTCTGGTCCCAATGCAAGTGTTTATATAGAATGATTCCAAATTAAATTTAATCAAAGCAATCCATCCATGTGGAAAAATGAAAGAAAAAAGAAGATAAATATGGATTTTAACCCCCTAAGTGCCTATGTTTTGACTAACCTTTCATGTGGAGAGGGAATCTAAGTGTGGTGCATATTACAATTTGCATAGAATCAAGTTTAAGAAGGCTATGGGCCTTCAACATATCACACAAAACCTTACAATGTTTGAATTTATGGATACATGCGTGGGTCGCAAAGTAGACAGAGGCGCATGTGGTGCCAATACGTAAACCAGAAATGACCTGTTGGTGCAGGTGCATAGAAGGTGCTGAAGAATAGGTTCTTATGGCACATGTGCTTGGAAAGCGCGATTGTGGGCTAAAACTCTCGTGCACTTTCTATTCCATGGCCGGGAAAAAAAAATTGGATGAAATTCTTTTATCTTAGCTCTGAATTTAGCTTTTTGCAGACAGGCCTGGGCCTGTTATGGTTACTGCAAGTTAAATAAACCAAAAAGAAGTTTTCAAACAACCCAAATGGGGAGGAAAATGATACCTATCCCCAATGGAGTTGTCAATATTTTGTATCCTTTTTTTCACCTAAATGAGCAAAAGAAGGACACTTACAAGTCTAGTTGGGTTAGCTAGACAAGACAGAAATGAGTGCAAGAGTTAGAAATATCAAGCACAATACGAAAATAAATAATTAATCTAAAAATATTAAAGAAAATAAACTAATGTGCATAAGAGAAATAGAACAAAACAAATACCAATATTCATGCCACCAATGGATAGATTGTATTAGTGGGAAAACACCAAAGAGAAAGGGAGACTTATGGGTCCCTTCTTCCTCCAAGGGAGAGATCTTGAACCCCCATTGATTGGGCTCTTCTTACAAATAACAAACTAAAAGGAAATGGTGGAGAAATCCAAAGCTCATTCACTGAAGAGGTGATATGAATGGCTCAATGAAATGACTATTATATGCTCCAGTGAGGAAAGAGGTTCCTTGCAGGAGAATAGAGGTAGAATAACAATACAAATAGATTCTTGGAAATCTAGTGCACCCATGACCTCTTTTTATAGCAACGATTTGAGGCATTATCCAATCGGTCTTTAGTGTGAACAAGTGGCCCTTTATGGAATATCTAGGTCTTTGACCATCCTCCCACTCGGATTCAGCTCAGATTTGGGGGTCAAATCGTCTTGGGAAATGAACCAGTAATGGGTGGGAGGCTGACCAAAATCATTAATGCATTGTTCTAAAGTGTGCATGTATTTTTGCATCCACATTCGTGCATCAGGTGCATGTGCGCTTTTCCAATGATTTCAATTGGTGCACGTGCACACGCTTCCTTTGCATTCTTAGCACATGATGATTTTATAACAAGCTGTATAGTTTTGTGCCCTTTGGAAATTCATTTTTTGGATCATGGATGAACTAATATGTGTTTGGATATGCTTGATTCTTGTAACCATTTGCAGACAAAATTTCAGTGATAACAATGACAGTGAGGATGAAAATCCACTGCATCCTGCCCACCTTCCTCCAAATGAGTCCTTTTAACCTGAACCAACACTAGTTCCATTGCTTCCTAGATGGGTTTGTTAAACATGAGAAGTAGTTGGTGGTCTTGTCATCAATCCTCTAGATCAACGTCGACCACGTTCATAGTTCCAGTGAGCCTCTTCTCTTTTGGTTCAAGTTTCAAAGACTCGTGATCCAGAGACATTTGCAGAAGATTCAGGTCATCTATATTGGGATACAACAATGAATGAAGAGTATTTTTGTTTAATGTCCAATGATACTTGGGATCTTATACCTCTTCCAAAATGAAGAATTTCTTTTAGATGTAAATGGGTCTACAAAACTAAGTATGCATCATATGGAAGTGTTGAAAGACACAAGGCTCGGTTAGTTGCCAAAGGATTTTTCGAAGTTGAAGGAATTGACTATAATGAAACCTTTTCTCTTGTAGCCAAAATGAATTCCATCCACCTTGTTCTTTCTCTTGCTACCTCACATAAATGGGAGGTCCATCAGATGGATGTCAAATCTGCCTTCTTGCATGGGTATTTAAAAGAATAAATCTACATGGAAAAACCTCCTATATATGTTCATAATGACTCTAGAATTTTTTTTCGCCTTAAGAAATGTCTTTATGGTCTTAAGAAAGCTCTCCAAGCTTGGTATTCCAAAATGGAAAACTTTCTTATTGACACTGGATTCTCTAGGTGTCATTCTGATTCTAATGTCTATACCAAGAAAGTAAGAAGCCATCTCATAACCCTTGTCCTTTATGTGGATGACCTTATCCTTACTGGTAGTGACTCAAAACTTTTAAACCATGTGAAAACCAACCTTAAGAATAAATTTGAAATGACAGACTTAGGCTTTCTGCACTATTTCCTTGGCCTCCAAGTTTTGCAAACCCATGAAGGAATTTTTCTTTCCCAGTCTAAGTATGTGTGTGGCCTTCTTTGTCACTTTCACATGGACGATTGTAAACTATCATGTTATCACATGGAGTTGATCGGGTCAAAAAGTCTTTAGGTTTTTGTTTTTGGTCATTAGTGTTGTTTAATTTTTTTGGGTTTTGTCCTTTTCCTTATAGTTATTTTTGGGTTTTAACACAAATAAAGATTATTGTCGATGTTGACCTATAATCCTTGGGTTATATCTTGATTTTAATGATAATTTACACAAGCCATCACCTTTAGTATCTTTTATGCTTCCACTACCACCTTGACATGTAACCTCTTCCATGATGTACTAAGACCCCTCCACTTTGTCCCTTTACCCTTCAAAAGGTCAAATCATGTTCATTTTGTACTCTGCCATCTCATAAGAGAGTTCACAATGCATACAAAGTACATTATGCTTTCATCACCATCATTACGCTCATGAGCCTTGTCAACAAAGACCTCCTTGTTTTCATCACTTATATTTTTAAAAACATAGCCCGTGATTTCATCATTAAAGCTTTTAACTATTTTTTCCAAGATTTCAAACCACTTCTAGCTCGGTGTTGCAAACTAGCGTGCTCTCCGACAGGCACTACAAAAATTGTTATGAACTGGCTGGAGAAGGTGAGGTGGAGGTTATAATATCTAAAAATGGATTCGTTCAGGCTCAAGTATATCTGTCTTCAAGTCACAGCCTCCAGGTACTCCATGAGTATTTTTAGCTCAGTTGAAGGAATTGAAAGGATTGTTTTATGATTTCTTCTCTTGGGCACTGCGAACTAGTGATCTGCGCTGCAAAATTTCCCACTTACCCTATTGTCAAGATCTCAGCCAATTGCATTATCTCTCAGCCTCTTTTTTACCAAAACCTTAAACAAACCTTGGTTTCAGGCCACCTTTCCTATCTCTTATTCATCCATTTTTTCTTACGCTACAAAATTTGTTGTGAACCCCCTGTTTTGGCACTACAAATTCTGTGCAGTAACTTGGCACTGTTAATCCCCTATCCCAAAACCTTTTACCATATTTTTTTCATGAATATATTTACTTTAAATTCAAGTCTATCTATTTTGAAATTAAAAAAATGGTTTCCTGGTAAAGTCATGGTGAATTTTGCAAGAGGATAGTGAGGTATTGGAGAAGACCTTTCGTACAACAAGTTGTTTCCTTATACCTTCATGTTTCTATGGAGTCTTGTTTCACCTCCCTTACTTTCATCTATATTTTCTTAAGCCTAGAGGTCAAATAGGATGATAAACATATAAATCCTTAGACATAACTATCCGTTAGAAGAAATATTATCCATCAAAACCCTAAGTCCTATGTTTTTCTTGTTTTTCCTCTTGCATCATTCAAAATTGGTGGTTAAATTTTCTTCATATGATGTCATGGAATAATCCACAACAAAATAAGGCTCAAAAGGGAGGGGGAATTGTGAGGAATGATCCCTACGAAATGCAGTTGCTTGTTGTTGAACCCTTGATCTGTTAAGTCTTCTAAAGTGTGGGTTGTCTTAGGTTTTGTCAGAAAATGTAGAGGGGACAAACTAAGGTGGATAGGGAATTTTATTTGAATTTTGATGGAACCAAAACCAATATTGGGGCATTAGAACTTGAGGTATCTTAAGTTACCATAGAATCAACTACTGAAATACCAAATACTGGTGAAAGGTGGTTTAAGGCCATGAACCTAAATGTAGCCTTCTCCAAAGAATTCCTTAAACCAGAATATTAGGGAGACAATCTATTTAAAGGAGTTCCCAGGAGCCACGTGATTGAAGGTTTTGACAAGATGCTAAGGGTAATCCAAAGGTATTTTACAAATTAAGGAATATTCAACATGATTTATTAGTACCACATAATACTTCTACTGCACTTCATAGCAAAAGACCTCATCAATCTTCCTTTCTATTTTTTTAAAAGCATTGGAAAAATGGTTGACAGACTCCAGGCTAAGTCCATGGCAGTTGACACAAGTGTTTTTCACTTAGGGATGATTAAAATTCTTGTGATGGAGGAGTTAAAGAAGAAAAACATTGACTAGGAGCAGTTCATTTCTTCTTCACACTTTCAATTGAATGTTTCTCCTACTCCACAATTCAAGGTACAAATACCTCTTTAGGATGATAGCACTGTACACATAGAGACAAGTAAGAAGAGGAAAAATCAAGGTGTTTTAAAAAATGATGAAGCAAAAAATGAATAGGAAGAAGGAGGAGGATTTTATCACTCTCCACAAAGGAAAGCTTCACCCAAATCAGCCCCAAAGTTAGTTGAGAATCCATCAAATAGTGCCACAGAATCAAAAGGAAGGAGGTTACTTTTCCTCTCACCATATGTTGCAGTTGAAGATAAAGTTAGGAGGTATTTCACCAGGTCATCATCAAAGAAAGAAAGTATTGAAAAAATGTACATAGTGGAAGCTCCCATCAAGAGAAAAGGTAAAGGTAAATATGTATCTATTGAAAAGCACATTTAGGTTATAGGCATAAACACTCCTCCTAAAAACCCTACCTTTAAAAGGATGAACATACAACTTAAAGAGGCTAGAAATGAAATTGCTAATTTGAATGGAGAACGGTTGGTTGAAAGGAAAAAGTTGAGTGATCTTATGGACATATATCTGGAAACTAATGATAAGGCCAGTTTTGTAGAAAAAAGGTTTTTGCCTCTCCATAGGAAACTTAAGAATTTATACAGACAAAATAGAGATTTACAAGCTCAGATCATAAAACTTAAACTGGAGTTGCAACCTTTTAAAGACAAAATAGCCAAGAGGAATGTGGATGTGTTAGCCTAGGTGGCCACAAGGAGGAGGAATTTGGATGTGTTAGCCTAGGTGGCCACAAGGAGGATTTCCAAGCTCATAAAGTAATGGATGAAATGCCTTAAAAAATTTCAGTTTTGGAAAGTGATTGTTCCTTGCATTTTTTAATATTTTGAGGAAGTATGATGCCTATGACTGATTTTTTCACTAATACACCAAATTATGAAATTTCTACAAGCATCTCTAACTCTGAAGATGGTTTTTTGGGTGTTTTGAAGGCCTTCTAAATACATTAATAAGTTACAGGAAATTTCACAAAACCTGGCGATGCAAACTATTTTTTGTAGGCAGGCATTGCGAACTGGCTGATAGAGTTGGCACTACAGGATATGTTGTGAATTCATATTTTGAAGGTTTCAAGAGGATAAATGATTGCCAGATGTCTAGGGGAGTATGGAACAATTGCTTGGAGGATTAGTTTAAAGTTATAAGGACACCTAGAAATAAGAGGAATGTGCTCAAAGGACACTTCATCATGCAATATTAAGGATGTTAAGATAGTTGCCAGCATTAGCCTTATTTGTAGCAGTTTTTATTTTCAATCTGTACATCTGTAATTACTTCAGTTTGTGATGGGAGAATCCTATGCTATAGGATTGAATTCACATTGTAATGTTATCATTCCCTATCTAGGCTATAAAATAGGCATTATAAGTCATTATAGAGGTTTGAATGGTTGATGTAAGAATCTTTTCAGTTATATTGATGTAACAAAGCCTACTCTGGTTTTATGTATCAGACTTGATGATTTTTTTCTAATGGAAGTCACTTTTGTTTCCTTCCATCTTATTTTCCTCTTACTATAAAATTTACTATCATTGAATGATTCAAATGATGTTTTATAGTTTTATTGCAATGAAGGTTTGATTGTGATTTTGTTATAACTTTTCTCATAGTTTAAGCTTTGATTTAATAAGTTCTTGTATCTAAAGATTTTATTTCATTTGTATACTGGTAAAGCCTGATGCTAGTGGTAGACTCACTTCATTTTTCTCACTAAATTTATCCTTCTATCCACATTAATCCTTAAAACCCTGATCCAAGTTAGACAAGACCTCTTTTGTTGATGCATCTTATCTAGAATTTCCCGTGGTTTGACACCTTATTTTAAAACTTACCTTATAAACCTATTGATGTGTACTGAGCTTTCACTTTAGCAGTCAAAGTGTAACTTTCAGTGCCAACACATCCCCTTCTCACTTCCAATATGGAGTCAAGATAGCTGCCACTTGTACTTCTCCTGAAGTTGATGCCACCTTCTACCGTTAGTTAGTTGGTAGCTTCTTATACTTGACTCGTACCCATCCTGATCTTTCCTTTATTATTGGTATTGTTGTTCGGTATATGAAAACACCCCATGAAATCCATTGGAAAGAAGCCAAAAGGATACTTAGTTATGTTCTAGGTACAGTTCAGTTTGGGATACATTACAGTTCAGGGGGACTCCTTTAATGGTTGGTTTCACTGATTCAGATAGGGAAAACGACCCTAATGATCGGAAGTCTACTGCAGGTTATGTTTTCATCCTTGGTTTAGGACCTATCACTTGGGCCTGTTAGAAACAACTTCCTGTTGCAATTTCTTTAGTAGAATAATAGTACCGAGCAACGGTAAACGTAGGTCAAGAAGCCTTGTGGCTTCGATGGCTCCTTTCAGAGTTTGGATTCCAGTAGCAGCATCTGACCATCCTTTGGTGCGACAATCAGAGTGCCAAAAATCTTTCCAAAGACATAGTTCAACATTAATGCAACAAACATATCGATCTACACATGCACTTCATCAGAAAGCTCATTCATGATCAAGTTATTGAAGTGCTCGTTTTCCCTATAGAAGATCAAGTTACAGACATTTTCACAAAGTCTCTTATAGAAGCGAAGTTTTCCAAACTTCGATCTATGTTATGAGTTCAGGATTTTTTCATTAAGGGAGGTTAGGCTCTAATTCCTCCTTCCTTCTCCTATTGTGTCACTATTGTAAATCCTTAAATCCTATCCTAAGTTGTTCTTAAGGGGGGATGTTAGGATATTTAGACACTTAGGATTTAGTTAAGATCTACTTGGTCTAATGTGTCTTTAGGTAAAATTGTGTTTATTAGTGTGTTTCTTTACTATGCATTAGTATGCATTTGTAGTTAGGAAATCGGACGGTCACAATATGTTCGCAACATAGAGTGATCCGATGGTTCATATTCTCCTCGATATTAACCTCCATTGATATGTGTCTTAACACCCGATTGGTTCATGATCTCTATTTAAAGAGAATGGAGGGTCATTTTTCGATGATCGATTGTGAGAAACTCTCTTGCAAAATATCTTTGTATGATTTGTTGTTTGCATTAATAAACTGCTCCAAGTGGCCACGTTAGTTGGGGTCGTGGATTTTTCCCCGTAGGGGTTTTACCACATCAAAAAATCGGTGTGTTTATCTTTGATATGGTTGTGTGAGTGGTTAATTAAGGTGTTCTTCCTCTGTTGGAATACCTGTGTTGTCGAACAAGAATTGAACTTAATATTATCTCATGTCATGTGCTTGGAGTAGCCACTGTCAATGCACCATTTATTTTCTTTATTGTTGACATATAGAGCTAGTCCATAATTTTCTTCATTTTTATTTTTCTTCCTCCAAACCTTGGTAAAGTCTTATTTTTTTTCTTCCTTAAAGATAGGCAACAACTGGCTTCTGTATTCACTTTCTTTGTGTCCAAAATTATTGCATATATGGCACTCGATGTCATTCAGTAAAGGAGAAAAATTAATTTTGAACCATAACCTTTTGAGATTTGTTTAATATTTTTCTTACATTTATGTTGTATCTAAAAATTATACAACTTACAACCTTATGTCCAAAAATTCAACAAGAGAAACAATATCCATGAAATAAAATTGGATGCCTTGGAATAAAAAAACTTACTTGTGGGAATTGATCTTTTTTCTGCCAACTTGATAATATTCAAACACATGTTGCTTCCTTGCTTCATGACAGGGCTAATTCAGTTCAAACTGTCTTTTCTTTTCATATTTTTCATTGTTCGACTTATTGTTGTTTCCCTTGAGAGAATTTGCATAACTTGTAGCATTTCCACTAGTTGACTTGTTGGTGCTTGATTCACGTTTTCCAATTTTCAAAATTTCTTTATATCCTAGACCTATCTTGCCATATAGTGACCTTTGATTTATTAGGATGTTATATAGAGTTTTAGATCCATTTATTAATTTTATTTGAGTCTTGGATTTCTTGAAATGTTTTATTAAGAACGTTATTCTAGCTTCTGGTTTGTCATAGATATTCTCCTTTCCTTTTATATGATTTATCAATACTTCTTCTTTTCTTTTGTCTTCTTCCAACTAAATTTTTAAGATGAGTATTTCTTCACTAACCTCATTTTATTTTTCTTTGTAGACCTACAACTATTCTTTTCTTAGTATGTTCTTTTTCTCAAGTTGAGAAATTTCCTCCAAAGCACTAACGAGTTCTCATTTCATGTCTACTACACCATCACACTTGTATGTGTCTTTTTGCTCATATTTGTGTTGCTCCAAATCCATGAGAATGTTTTAATCCTTAATTATATCAGGCTCATCTTCTTCTTCTTCAGATTTGCTTTTATCCTCCTTTGAACAAAAACTATTCCTTTTAAAAGACGTTTTAAAATCACTAGGTTTATCCTTTCCTTTTATTTCCTTTTCATTGATGTTATTTCTTTTCTTTTCATTGTACTCCATCGTATACATATATCTTTTGTTAATTTTGAGACCAGAATCCAATTTGTCTTGTTAGTGACTATGACAACCTATGCCATTTGTCCACTTTGTATTTCCTATTCATGGCCATGCACAACTATTGTTGGACACACCTACCACACTTATAGGGGGGGTGAATGAGTGTGGGGCTCTTTTTCCCAAAACTTCCCTCTTACAAAAAAACTTCTTAGTTAACATTCAATATTTATTCATTACCCATTGTTGTCATTTACCACTAGTTATATGAGAACATATATCGGCAACATATATCAGCAATATATCATCAACAAGTCATCACCACAAGGAACACAAAAAACACAAGATGTATGTACAATTTTTCTTTTTATTATGGACAACAATCTGGGGGTTTATCAACAACATCTGAATAGAGTACAACTCTACAAGAGAACCAACTCTATAATGAAAGACTCATCTTACACCCTCAAGACCAACTGAGATGAGGAAACATTCCTCGACAGATATCAATCTGTCAATAGGTACATGACCTGTTAGTAGTGCAACCAACATATGTATGCTCCCTGTCTCACTACAACCTGCGTATGCACGTGGCCAGTGTATACAACAACCTATGTATACGTTCTGAGCAGTTAGGGTTTATCCTTCAAGATCAGCTCAGATCATCTGCAACTAGTACATCATTCTCTTCTGTCTCTGACTGTTCAATATAACCACTAGCCAACACATCCAATCTCTCCAATAGCTTGCTCATGCTCCACAAAAAATCAATATGAATGTTATCTCAATCATGTATAAACAACTAGTATACCACAACAATCATGTCACCACTGAATCAAAAGAGTATTTCTCACTCCATCAACCAAATAAACCAAACTGAACCACATCATAGAAGCCATACCAAGAACTCCCTAAGCATTCACAACACATCAAATAGTATCCATCAAGACAATAATGTAACCATACCAATGTCTCAGTGATAGATCTAAGCCCATAGAATGCAAATCTGGAACCTGTCTCATCATCCAAGAGCTTGGCACCATCTCAGACACCAATATCCATGATTTTATTCACTATACGCTCCCTGTACACAGTCAGCCCATGTATACCTTCAATGTATATGCACCCTATATACAGAAAACCCGTGCATACCTCAGAAACTAGGGTTTCTGAAGCTCCAAGAATTTTGTCCTGGGATCTCTGACATTGCCAAAAATTTGATGCATCCATGAGATCCTCCTATCGCTCTCTTCCTCGGAATATATCTTCAATCATGCTCAAGATATCCACACCAATAAGATGCTCTCACAAGAAACTCTCCATTAATACTCCAAAAGATATTCACAAGAAGCTCTCCATTGATCCACAAAAAAAGATAATTTACAAGAGACCATAGCTATCTTATTTATAATTTTATCCTCTAGGTCACTTAACCCATTTCTAGGTTACTTAACCCATTTCTAGGTCAATTAACCTATTTTTCTTATTTTAGGGTTAACCACTTTCCATAAATAGAAAGTTCTCCAATATTTTATCATTTAAATATTCCTTTTTGATTTTGCCACCTTACTTTATTATTTAAATAATCCATCTTGATTTTTTCACTTTACTTTATCATTTAAATAATGATTCTTCTTTTCAAGCACTTTGACTTCTTTGACCTTGGGGGCTTCAAGCCTTCATATGGGGGTCCTCCAACTTCATAGAGCCATAACTCTCAAACCGTGAGGCTTTATGTGACATTCCACATACCACCGGAAATGGCATGAAAATCACTATCCATATAGGATAGTTTCACCAACATATTCATTGATATTCATATCATTATTCCACATACAAGCATGGGTCCTCCAATCATTTTTCTAGGATAACTCAATCTATAAAACATCTTCCTGTGAAGAATTTCACCATAAGGGGACCACTTTGTAGTTCATCCATTTTTGCACCTTATCAATCATGATAAGACAATAATGATTCATCTTTGCATCAATCCACCATTGCATCAAGTACCTCAAATATGCATTATGACAACTCATTGATTCATCTTCATCAATTGGTTTACACTTGACACCTATCAATCTCATCAAGGATAATTCATCATATACATTGTTCAACAATAAAAAACCAATTAAGACTATCAATCAATCCATCACTTGACATCAATCAATCAAACCATTGGCATCAATGACAACATGATCCAACAACTATTTGATATATATCCACATCGATCTTGTTGACGGGCGAAAATGAACGCTCGCCAACAGGAAGAGTGGATCCGGTCCGGTGTTGTCTAAATAACCCAAGCCATTTGGGATAAACCACCCTGATGGGTTTAGCAACTCCGTTGGCCGATCTAAGTCCTAGAAAAACAATTGAAAACTACACTAAGAAACCAATCTAAATAAAAACAATAATTAAAACAAACTAATGAACAAATCTAAACTACATATATATAATCTATTACCTAAATCATACAATTATAATTATATAAAAGTAAATGTTTAATTATCAACAAAATCAGCTTCAATTACAAATATACAATATTTACAACTTACAGATTTAAATTAAAACCTACAAAAATCATTTGTAATCTGTCCTAAAACAGCGAAACTATTGTTTTTTTCTTTTTTTTTTATAATTTTATGAAAAAGAAATAGAATAAAAACTATCTAAGCTAAGCAACTAAAATAATAACTCTAACTATAAATCTAAACTAATATATTTATCTAAACTACTTAAATAAAACTAACAAATTAACTATCAAATACTAAATAACAAACTGACCTAAAGTAACACTTCAGGTTTGTCCTGTATGCAATAATTGTTTTAGTTGTTCAGAGGGAGGAAACCGACACCAGATTCTCTGTAAGCTTCTCGTAAACTAGAAGCAGTTGTGCTCTTCAAATATAAATAACAGGACAAACAAGACATAAAAAATTACAGCAATCTTATAATTTACAAATCGTCGCAGCTAGATAAATCTGTGTGCAAAGACTTGTAGAAAGTGATTCATTTAACGAAAAAGGTAAACATGTGATTCATTAAATTGAAGCAGACTGATTGTTGTATTTTTAAATAAGAGAGATCAGAAATGGACAACATATAAATCAAATCACATCAACATGCAATGAATCATGATAGCTAAAGTAGTCGATAATTAATTGCAAACTGATATGCAGAAAACTTGAAACAAAAGTTTGATATATTGAAAGCGAAAGTTGTTACAAGACATCAACTTTCATCTCAGTCTGAATCATAAATCCATAGTCTGGTTCTCTCCACAGTGATGATGATTGTTTTTACAAAAAATGACAAGTATTTAAAGACTTCCCACAGGGTAAAACATCCCTGTGGGAATTATCAAAACAGTTTACAAAAAATCTGGGGATAATCTCCCAAGTCTCTATTTCTGACTCAAGCTAACAACCTAGAACAAAACCATATCCAAAGTATCTCCTAAACTGTCACAACATGCCCAATTGAGCATTGTAATTCGTATGCACCTGAAAGAGGACAAGAATAGACAAGATTAGAGGATATTTTATTGATAAAATTGACAAAAATCCAATTTTTAAGACTAGCTACAGAATCTTGCGATTCTGTAGATGGTTTAAATTGAACACATAATCGTTTCAAAACCAATCATAATCTTAAAAATTATATTCAAACTATTAAACAATATTTAGTTGCTAATTGGAAACCAAACGAATCATTCAAATCAAAACTTGTATGCAAATTGAAACAAACGAAATCGTGGTCAACCAAACGGTAATAGAGATACATGCACTCTGTTCAATTTGTTAGCACCAATTTGGGGTAAACAGAATCGCATTAGATAATTCGACAGTAATGAAATGATTTTCATGAACCAATTCCAATCGACACAAACTGTAACCGGTTAAACAAATCATGCATGCAATAGTTTATGTCACTTCAGCCATCAACAAAATCAATGTCAAATCCAAACGAAATCAACAAGATCGTTTTTCAAATTAATAGAACTATATTAAACATATACAAACGATCATGCTAATTGTGGAATGCAGCAATCATTTGCAAATCAAATCAAATAGGAACGAATCAAAACAGTTTGGAGTCGACACAATTGTTATGAATCAACACAGCTCCACGATTTTAGCAAATAGATCTTTTGCACAGGTCGAATGTAATCAAAATTCAAACGAGAATATTGATTCAATACAAAACAGAGTCGTTCCTATTAACTCAAAGTCAACAGGGTTGTTTTGAGTCTATTAGGAACAAACGAAACTAATCGAAATAAAACCAAATCGACTATCCTAAAACAGACGAACATAATTGATTCAAAAACAAGCCAAATAGAATCAAAAACCAATCAATTGCTTATACTAAGATGGGCACGACAAAATCGCATAGCTAAATCATGGCTACATTTGAGTTTAGTAAAATGAATCTACTGTACAGGATCCACAATATAATTGTTTCTGATGATCAAACTATAACATAATCATTTCAAATGTATTAAAATGAACAGAGCTAATTTGAAAGCAAAACCAGTCGGTTATAATAATCCAAGCCAACTCACAAAGCAAAATTCATATTGAAATTCATACCTAGACAATCAGAAAACAACTCGGTCATGATAGTTTGAAATTGACAAAGTTTGTTGCCGCTTCGACATTCCTGAAGACAATCGAACCGATGGTTTTTTGTTTCTTTTCACTGGCTTGTAACCTGTGGTTCTCCTTCGCCAGCACTGTCACCCGTTCCTCTAACGATTTGATCTTTGATTGCAACAAGGGAACGTCAGTGTAATAACACTCTAGCCACACATTACATTGGATGCATGATGGTTGCTCGGGCTTCGATATCACAGGCAAGGGTTTATTTAAGTCACCAGGGGTTTCATTGTGTAGCTTGATTCCTGGGTAGTTAGGGTTGTTTTTGAGGAACGGGGGAAAATTAGATACATAGTCATAGGATTGCTTGGAGCATAGGCCATGGGAATATGGGTACTCTTCAGCTAGGAAACGCTTGATATCAGAGTCTGAGTCCTCGCTCAGAACTATGGGATTTTGGTCGTTGTTTTTCTTAGGTTTATTTCTAGCATACCTTGATATCAATCGAGCATTTTTCTTTCCCCTATTGTCGACAATAGTATTACCCTTGAATTTATTACTCATAGGCTTCTTGACAGCCTCAGTCTTGTCTTTTGTGCATGGGTTGGTTAGGGTATCGGGTAGGTCGATGTCAGGGCAATCTGAGGGTTTGGCAGGGGGTAGAAGGATATGAAATGGCACAGCTAGTCCAGCCAAAGTCTCACTGACCACAGACTTGTCGATTTGAACAGACTCTGGATTAGCAAAGCCATTTCTAGATAGAAAGGCTTGCCAATTATTGCCATGAAGGCTCAAATGATGGACGATAATGAGTCTAATTAAGCCGTGATGAAAAAGGCTGCTATCAGCCTTCTCGCGCTTGAATCTCTTAGACATCTTGTAAAGACTATGAAAGAAGTAATGTGGCATGTTCAAAGGATAGCCCATGAAATTCATCAATAACCGGAGGTGATACAAAAACACCAAGCCATACCGATCTTCACAGGTCACAAACTGTTTAACAATTACCAAAAGGTCATGCCACCTGGGTTTGAGGGTAGAAATAGGCATACCTTTATCACAAGAAACAACCTTTCTTGATACGAAAAGTAATTGCCACGGCACCTCATCGACTTTGGAGTTTTTAAACCATTTTTGGCCTGTAGTTGCTAGTCCTATAGCAGAGCTTATGAATTCTTCATTCAGCTCGAGCTGTATGTCACAGACTTTAGCCCTGCACCCGTCAAAGGTGAGGGCGAATTGTTGGGCAACCAAAATGTTAAAACCCTCGAACCTCTGTATAAACACCAGCCAACCACTGTTTTCTAAATCCTTTCGAGCATTATCGAATAGTAACATAGATTGGCTACCGTTTGTCTCTATGCACACCACCGGTGCCATAGACAGGAGCACACGGTGAGCAAGGTGTTTGGGCAAGGGTTCGAACAGAGTATATGCAGGGGCAGAACGCTCACAGTCTTACCCAAAAACACCAGAGGTGATCCGAGATAAAGGGAAAGCATTAATGACAGAATACGCGAAGGTGGTGGAGTTAGGTCAGCCCATGCAAAACATTCATTTCCACAGTACAACCAATGACACATATAACTATTCAAATATTACTGTTGTATAGGTTAAAAACCATGCCATTCAATCAACCAATGAAATCTATGGTAAGTGGACCAAACATTTGCGCGAGCAATAGTTTTATCATAACTTTAAAACCAAAAAATGAATCGAAATCAATACCAAGGGTTCGATCATATGAAATATGTGTTGTGTGAAATGATTTATGCCAAGGGTATAACCACAACGCCAATCATTTTCATGAAACCAATGTGTCAAGGGACTCGATCAAAGACTAGAGAAATCAAACCATCAATAAACCAACGATTGAATCAAAATCCTTAACAAATCATATTAACAATTAAAGAATTCCAAATGAATAAGGATCTTGTCGATTGTATAATCATAATCAAATTGGAAACGCAATGGGCATATCGACAAGAATGATCACAACAATCCAATGACAATTTTAATGTGACTTTGAAAACCAAGTTTTCACACTTGCAGTCGTGAAAACGAGAACCAAGATAAGTTTGCAAACGCACGAAATAATAGTGTCGTTTTATTCAAGGATTGCAATGAAAATCAAGGTTTGAAAAACACTGGTGTAGGCATCTTATAAGGATAGTATAAAAATGTGAATTGGTTGCCAACAGATCTGTAGTGTAATTCAAATTGGAAACCATGTGTATAGAGTCAATACATTCTCATGAGTAACTAGTACTTCCAGCTGAGTCATCATTACTTCAATTCTGGGAATTATAAAGTATTTCTACCATCACAGATACCCCTCTGGCCTCACACATTAGGGGGCATCTATTAAAGAAAATTTCCCCTCACTCCATGCGTATTTCTTTGATGGCCTTCCATTTCCATATGCAAACTTCATCTCTCCTTTTTGTTCACTCCAGAGCTAAAAATACATATTGTTTTCCATATACGCGACCTATAGCTAGAAATATCGTGTATACACAGGTTGCTCCACTACATCCCGCATAAATCAAGTTTGGTGCTCAAAAATTAAAAAATATGTCAGGTTTCCATCCCATGTCACGTGATCCATGATCCTTGACCTTCCATATAATGGAAACACTCTGAATCAACCCTTCAATTCCATTTGGAGGCTATAAATTGATCCATATCCAAGCCTTGAAGAAAATTCAACATAAAGAGAAAAAAACACTCTAGAGAAATTTCACTTCATAGTGAGTTTGCATCCTTTTGTCCTTGAAAGTATGAACTTCTTGTGTTCAGCCTCGAAGCTCTTCCATATTGAGAAGGATAACTTCATTGACTCCTACTACTTGTGAGCTTTCCCTTGTGGAGGCCAGCTGGAGGGACTTAGTTTCTCAGTTCTAATGTGTGTCGTTGCAAATGTTTGTCACCTATGTACTTATGTTGATTACATTAATACAAATACTCGTTTCTCATCCAATCGATATATTACAAATATTTGTATTTATTTCCATGGCGTATTTGTTATGTATGTTAATGTATTATGCTGATTTATATGCTAACATTGTATATTATTACCACATGCTTTCATATCTTGGTTGTTTAGGACAAGTTACAGGTATAAAGATTTGGGTTGTGCACTCAATGGTGGTCTTCTTTGGACATTTGAATGAGGTAGGTTTATAGCCTTTTCTTGTTAGAATTTTCATTTATATAGAATACTTGAGATTAGAGTTGATTTATGGGTGTCATTCTATCTATTGTGGTTTTCCCCTAGCCATAGAGATATTTTCCTCGTAACAGAATTGGCGAGTCCACTAGGGTGATCTCCTTTTGGGGGTATTGCATGCTTTTTCTTAGACTAACCCTTTCCCTGGAAGTTTCTTTTATGGAATACGTGGGATTTCCCTTCACAACTATGTACATACATGAGTTGGTTGTATTTAGGGAATGTATATATTCACATGTTCCCTGAACAATCACGTACGTCATCTATTGATTTGTAACATCCCGCTCTGGCGCACTGACAAAACTTATTCTTTGAGGACACTTGCTCGCAAGTGATCTGGATTCTTATGATGATGAACCGCTTAACCTTGATGATGATGCGTCATGATTGATGACAGGGTGTTTTACTATTGCTATATACAGGTGTTATTGACTCAGTTTCATTGAGTGTGCAGGGTTTCGGACCTTGAGGATGCAGAGGCATCGGTGGAACTCCCTTGGACTTCGGATTGATTCAGGGAGTGGTCTATTTGAGTTGTTTCCATTTACAGTGATATTGTGTGGTTTTGATGATATGCTATTGATTTCATGATATGTTATTGACATGATCTGACATGATGGTTGATGATGCAGGCTGACGATAGCTTGCCGACCAGACTCACATATGGAGTAAAG
>JASDQU011379028.1:3960-23756 GCA_032191745.1 Picea mariana | reverse complement strand
TTTTAATTGCAAGGTTGGATCTTCATGACTGCTAGAACAGTAGGTATTTTGACTATCTTTTATGTGTGCGTATAAAGGCATGTATTATCATTCTTACTGTTGGGAATTCGCTTTAACTCTCCATTAACATTTGTACTTATTTCCACCTATAAGTATGTACATACCTATAGCTTTCTCTAGATATATATAGAGCGATGCACTGTTATAGGTATAGTTTCATCTTGATTCTGGTTTAATAATTGGAAAGCTCAGTTACATGCTACGGTCCTACATCTTTACTTACAGAAAATATAAACATGCAAGTATATATACCTAACTTGGGTCTCATTCTTACACACCAGTAGCTTACACATCAAGCATAGTTAACTCGAAGGATCCCATCTTGTTCTCTATGGTTTATGCCATTAAACAATAGTCTAATTATGAAATTTCGAATACTTAAAGGTGTATGACCTCATGGAAATGCATAACTCTTAGAAAAAATTGCGCTAAAAATCTACTTAATTAGCTTAATACTTTCATATACAATAATTTATGTACTTGTCATGCCCTGTACACAGTGACTTGTAATATGATCTGTTATTTCTATTCTACCTCTATCTCAGATGAATATCCTCCATCATTTCTACCAGTCCATTCATTACAGTATTAGAGTTGTTCCTATAACAAATAATTCCTACTATGTTCCTACAGTTTTGTGAAAAAATAGAGGTCAATCGGGTTTCAACGATTACAAATGCCGAACAAAAAAAACAAAAGCCCATGTTGTTTGATGAATCGCGAAATGTGGAAAGACTGTGGGCCCAGAAATTTAGGTTTTCAGGGTTCGAGATTTCACGATTTCAAATGCCAAACACCAACACACAACAACTCCTGAATTGCGAAAATGTGAAAGGAATGTGGGACCAGCACTTTGGGGTTTATGAAACACCTGACGCACAAACAAAATGAAATAAGAAATGTCGAATTGTGAAATGAGATTAGGGTGTGGGCCCAACAATTTTGAGTTTTGGTGTTTGGTAAAGAAAAGGAACTCCGCATATATGTAACAAGCAAGTCCTGAATGTCAAAATATCAATTTTGTATTTAATCTCTTTTTAAAATCACACGCTCCAACAAATAAACTTGGAATAAATAAATGACTAGGTTCCTAATTGCTAAAAACAAATAATTATTGTGTTTGCTCAAAAAAATGAATTTATCAAGAAATAAAATGAGTTTACCAACTCAATAACAGAAAACCATAATTGCAGAGCAAACCTCCAAAACAGGGAATAACCATATCAATTCAGGAAATGCTTTCAAGCTATCTCACCCTCTGTGTCCGGAATTACAATATGACTCAAGTATTTATGGGAACAAAACTCGCCCCTTCGACCTTAGGAAAAATTAAATTAGGGCGGTGACGGTATTTGGTGGCCTGCAAAGGCTAAGGAAGCCACCACTTGACAGTGAACCCTCACATCTTGAAGGGTCAAGACGGCCACCGATTCACCATCATAAAGAGGCGAAATGATTACAAACCAACAAGTTTTTCCCATTACAGAAATGGATTATGACACGACATATTTTTCCCATGGAAGTACTTCAATAAAGAATTAACATATACATATCACCAGTATAAGTGATTATTTAACATAGAGAAGGAGTAGATCAACATATCTGAACCAGTTTTGCAGGAAGGCAAAGGGAACAGCCACGTTCCTCCCAACCGTAGAATAGGCAGCCAAAATTTCTTGCCCAATTCACCCCCTATCCTGACCATGAATCCATGAGGGCGAATTTGGAAGACTCCTCCTCAGCAATGTCCACAATTCCAGCAGTTATCCTCTTGCCTCACACTTACTCAGTAGTGCTCATAACAGCAAGGAAAATCCATAGTCCCTTTTCTCCGCATACTTGGCAGTGTCCTGCCTCCTCTCATATGTTATTTATCATTTGCCCAGGTCTTTTCCCCCCCTTGGGAATTTTCGCAACTCTCTAAATCCCTAATTTTCAGGGGCTGCCAATGGCCAAATCACTGATTTTCCACTTGTAATAATCATCCTAGAGGTAGTTCCAACATGTTCACCACTCATGGAGTCATGGTCAGCTAAATTTAACATGGTTGTTCCATTTGTCCTCCTGCAATCAATATAAAATATTTTGTTTCCATACAAGTGTCATAGTCAAATAGTTAGCTGGGTCAAATCGGGTCTCTGACCAACAGTCACAATAATTAATTACAATTACCAAATTCGAAATTCAGAATTGCCATAAATGGAAAAAAATTTCCAAATTTGAATTTACTAAAAACGGAATAATTTCCAGCAATTTTAAATTTCAAAAATATTTTATTTTTGGGGATGTCACAGCCTGTTTCAATGCACTCTTATAGGGGGTGTTGTGAAATGGTATATTGAGCTCGATCGCTCAAGGTATTCTTACTTTAGTGACTTGGCGATGTTCTTCCTAAACCATTTCCAACTACCCGTGAGATACTATTTCAACACCGAGTTGCTAGCCAACTTTGAGCAGACTAAGGCCAATCATATCTTAGATCACATTTGAGAATGGTAGTGTCAGAAGAGCTTGATTAAGGTATAGGTCCCACAAGATTTCTTGTGGGAGTGGTTCCTGAAGTCTTTGGTACCAGTTTTATCCAAGGATGTTGTAACTTCAAGAGTGTTTTCAGAGGAGGAGGCGATAATGAGAGCGCAATAGATCAAACTGATTTACTCTCAGTCTAGATTACTCTATGAGATCTTTCCATATGTGCCACAATCCATCCTCTACAAGGCCAGACAAAAGTATGGACCACATGTCGATGGTATAATTGGTTCAACACAAGTAAATTCCATTGATCTGTTGTCAAATCAATTGCAACAATTATCGATACAACAGATAGTGGCCAGCCAGACCTCTGGTTCAGCTATTCCCCCTACCCAAACGTCCGATGTACATAGTGTGCATTCAATGAACCTGAAGGCCAACCAGTAGCCTGAAGGAAATAACAAACAATGAAACAAGAAGGGTAAAGGGGATAAGAAGGCTAATAACAATGTTGGCAGGGGAAACACACAGAAGAGAAATTCAAAGTATATGTGTAACCTTTTCACGGAAGACCATCCAACTCACATGTCCCCGACTTGCATAGGCCCAAAATCTATTGGTGCATCAACAACTTGTTGTGTTGAAAACCCCATTTCCACATGGGGAAAATATGGCTCAAGCCTCAACATCTTCGAGCGCGGAAGGGGGCAGTCAGGGACCCCCCACGTCTACTAGTAATACCTCGACCACGAATTTTTATATCGTAAAAGGTAATTCTCATATAGAGACCAGGACCCAAGATTATGGAACACCAGAATCTATCGAGAAGGGTAAAGAAGCCACAAACCTACCAATTCCTCTCCAGATCGAGAAGACAATGGGAGAAACAATTACACAAATCTCGAAAGGGGAGTTCAAGAAAGCTTCTTATAATCTAAATGTGAGGGTTGCCTAGAAATACTCTTTGGTGGAAGATTTGGCACAAACCCCTTCCCCAATGTCCGCTTTGGAGGTCTTCCATAACTTACCTTCACAGAGAAAGACTATGTTATCTTCCTTTGGATCTGCAGAGACTTGTAATCTAGGAGTGATCGTTCTTGATCCAACTGAATTGAAACCTCGTCTCCCTTACCACATTTTGTTTCAGATAGTAGTGGCTTACACCATGAAATATTTTACTTGGAATATCTTTCGTACGGTGGTTAATGAGGGTGCCTCGACTTGAGTGATTTCATTGGCGTGTTGGAAGGCCATTGGCCACCCCATTTTTTCTCTGTCGCCTACTTTTCTTACTACTTTCGATGGTCATTCATTTAGACCACATGGAATCATTAATTCTTTCCCCGTGTAGTTAGGAGGGAAGACCGTGTGTGTCAAATTCAAACTAGTCGATGCACCTCTCAACTACAACCTTCTGTTAGGAAGGAGTTGGACTTATGCAATAAATATCATGGTTGCCATATTTTTTTGGGTCTTTTTGTTTCCACACAAGGGATGAATCGTGACCATTAACTAGTTGTCCTTCTCCCCTACTGACCCTTCATCGGGGGCATCCACGGTCCCGATGATTGATAACCCTTAGCCTGGCACCATCAACGTAGGGGTTGGTTTGTGTCCATCATTGATGGGTACTTTTTATTACCCGCCTCCTTCCGACGATTTCAAGCTTATATTGGTTTCCCATGACTAGCTTAGGGATGAAATATTTCAAATGTCGTTGTTCTGAACAACTTACTTTCACGATCCATGGAATCCTCCTTCCCCATCAGCCTCGATGGAAGGGACAGGGAATTCTGGCATGGCCATGCCCTTGTCCCCGACAAAATTTTCATACAGCATTGTCTAGCAAGCTTCCATCGACAATGAACCCTGAGTGCTTATGTTGACATCTGACCATTAGCTTCGACGACTGAATAAATATGACGAGTTTCCATCTTTCACACAACAATTATTTACTTATTCATGGCATGTAGTGTAATGCTGACATACAATATTCATTTACAAAATGAACTCAACATCTGGGAGTATAACTGGCATTGAATTCAGGCACGGGCTCTAATATTGTCATAATAAAATTGCACCGTGAATCTAATTCCTCCCTCCTATGTTCTGATGAACATTTGCATTGTGTTTTGGTGTTTTCACTATTGGATCACAATCTTGGTGTTTAATCTCATTACCAACATTTATTAGCATTCTCCCTTTTGGCAATTTCCATCAATACCTGTGTTTGTGTATTTATTTGCTTGTAGCTCTTGTGAGTGAAAAAATACAACTTACAAGGAACATGCAACCCGCCAATACAATTAGAATAATAAGTGTTGCGTGACTCTGACTTGTCATGGGACCCCAAATTCTTTTATTTGGAATAATCAAAACAAATACCAGAATATTTGCAGAGATAAAGGGGGACACTGTCTACTATATATTGTGCACCTTGAATTCTTGCATCAGAGGTCTTGAAAGTTTCGTTGCCCAATCTGGATATATTCTCCAATTTACTTTTGAGAAACAGAGCCACTCCTGTCACTGCAACATTACTAGATTTCCTATCTTCCAATAGTATAGGTTTATCTAGATTACCTTCAACATGGAAAATTAATCTTGTTTGTGCAACCAAATACCCATCTCTTGTGGCTAGATACATATCAACACCTTGAAGGTCAAATTGCATTATGATGTTTGTTAAACTACTCATAGGCACCCCTTAAGCCAAAACATCAGAAGGATTTGGATTAGGTGAGCCTTTGACAGAACCAATGATGAGAAATAAGGGTTCTTAGACTAACCAAATGCCAAGCCCCAAGTAATAAGTCCATTCTCACTATAAAGTGCATCTTGAAACCATTTTGTTTCCCAAAAATCATATGCACCTGTTGGAATCTCCTCCCCTATTGGCTATCCATTGTATGTTGGACTTTGGCTTATGTGTTGTTGATGTTGCGTGCTCACCCCTAACATGCCTTCTGTTTTGTTCTGTGGTTGGTTTCATGGAGCTGGAGCATTGGAGCTTAGCCATTCAGGCCTTTGATACTCTGAAGATTCTCCTCATAGCTCTTTCTTGTGGGCAGAGGTATATATAGGTGTTTACAAGGTTTGAGAGGTCAACCACTAGAAGGGTCGATCCTATCTAAAATGACAAGATGCATTAAATTAGTCTCTAACAACAGCATCTCCTTTCACACCCTTGCACACCATTCAACAGTCGTTGTAGCCACTCAATCTGAGATATGTTGAGTTATGTAGTTGGAAGTTGTGGTTGCAAGCAAAACCCACGTCTTCGATTCGCCCATCAAAGCCGGTCAATGTGCTAACTATAAAATCCCCTGTGATCTGAGTGTTGGACCATGTACTAGATGAGGTGTCGAATGAATTGTTGAGCCATAATCTTTCTTGAAATGCGTTCATTGATGAAGGATTTTGCCAATAATAATCTGGGAGATGATTCTACAACATAAAACCACCATTTATTTGTGACACCTTTGGAGAGGTGCTGAGAACTTTTTGTCAAATTTTCATTTTCACTATCCACCGTGAGGAATCTATGTTTTACCCAAAAAGATATCAGTCAGAATACTAATTTCCCTATAAATTATAGGGTTCTAATAGGCTCAAGGTTCCCTTTCCACTACAAATTATTTAGACCTAGTCTTGCCCTCAAATGAGGCGATTCTTGAGGAATTGACTAGTCCAGACAAACCCTGGGATGATCTCCATCATAGGTTATACTTCCTCCTAGAGTTAAGAAGAATAGAGGCAGGTGAATTTGTTTTGACTATGACTAGAGATAGGTCGTGCCCTATTAATCCTCTGGCTACACATGCAGTTTACGACGAGGATAATATGGAAAGTATCTCTGAAACAATCCCTATAGATATCTCCAGAACCCCTAGCGTCATGGAGAATGTTTTCTTCGAAGTGGACTGCTCCCCCGAAGAGATTCAAATTTATATAGGCTTATTTAAGGAATTTCGCGACTTTTTTCCTGGTCTTACGAGGAAATTCCAGGCATTGATCCAAGAATCGTTGAACATGAGATAATGACTTATACTGACGCCAAGTTAGTCCGACAAAAGCTTTGTCCGATAAATCCTCGAAAAGTGATAGAAATTAAGGCTAAAGTAGAGAAATTGAATAAATACGGTTTTATCTACCCCGTACAGTTGATGCAATGTGTGTCAAATCTCATTCTGGTTACAAAAAATAGGGTGCGATTCGCGTGTGTATGGAATTCCATGACTTGAACAAGGCTTGTCCAAAGGATAATTTTCCCACCCCATTCATCAATCATATTGTCGATGAATGTGTAGGTTGTGATGTATTTTCATTCATAGATGGTTTTTCAGGATATAACGAGATTCATATCAAACCCGAAGACCAGCATAAAACAACTTTTATCTGTCTTTCGAACACATTTTCTTATCGTAAGATGCCTTTTGGCCTGAAGAATGTTGGAGCCACTTTTCAGCGGGCCATGTATTTTTCTTTCCATGACCTTAGACATATAGTTGAGGCTTATCTTGATGATCTAGCATCACGCTCTCTCTAGAGATATGATCATCCCACACACCTCCGACTAATCTTTGAACAATGTCGCTACTATTGGATTCTCTTAAATCCTAATAAGTGCAGTTTTTTTGTGACGTCGGGTCATCTCTTAGGTTTCATAGTTTCAACAACAAGGATCATGGTCGATCCTCTTAAGTTTGAGGCGATAGTTCATTTGCCTCCCCTATGGACAATACCCCAGCTTCAGATCTTACAGGGGAAAGTGAACTTTCTTTGGCGTTTTGTCGCGAACTACGTCAAGATCACTAAAGGGTTCATGTGTTTATTGAAAAAGGGAGTCCCTTTATGTTGGGATGAAGCTACTAAGCGCACTTTAGAAGAATTGAAACACACCCTTACGTCTTCCCCTCTGCTCTGGCCTCCAAATTATAAAAGATATTTCTTGTTGTACTTGGCCACTGCAGAGTCGACCATCGGCATGGTCTTGGTTCAAGAGGACGATCTGCTCGAGGAGCATGTTATTTATTACTTGAGTCGAGACCTGGTTAGGTCGTAACTCAATTATTCCCATGTTGAGAAAATTGTGTTGGCAGCAATGCATGTTGTCCAGTGGTTCTGTCATTATATTCTATTTCGCAAGACCACCATCATTGTTGTTGTGAATCCCTTTCAATATGTGTTGACACGACGGTCCATTGGCGGAAATATTAGTAGATGGATTGTAATCCTCCAGAAATTTGACTTGGATTTTGTTTCCACGAAATCCAAAAAGTCATTGATCTTTGTGGAACTTATTTTCTGAACTTCGGGTCGAATCAAGTGATGTTACGCCCGAAGAATCACCTATTAAAGGAGATATTTTTCTAATCGCATATTCAGACCCCTAGTATGGAGATATACTAGTCTATCTCTAGAATCTGAATTTCCATGATTTTGATTCCCACGACAAGCATCAACGAATTCACCATCAGGCACGAAGCTATCTCATACTCGATGGCACTCTGTATCATCTAGGATTAGATTGTATTCTTCGTCGGTGCCTTATAAACGAGGAAGAAGAACTCGTTCTTAATGAATGCCACACTGGAGCATGTGGTGGTCATTTGTCTAGGTTGGAAACAACCCAAAATATTCTATGAGCCGATTACTTTTGGCATACGTTAATCAAATATTTCATTGAGTTGGTCAAGAAGTGTCACCTATGTCAGATCTTCTCTTGGAAGATGAGGGCACATTCTACTCCCATGTTTCCCGTCATTGTCGTTGGTCCCTTCATTAAGTGGGGGATTGATTTTACTACATGTCACCCAGCTTCAGCCAAGAGGCATCGTTATATCATCATAGTGGTAGAATTCTTCACAAAGTGGGTTGAGGCTATGCCAACATTCAACAGTGATGGATAAACATCATCTCTCTTCATTTTTAACCAGATAATAGCAAGGTTTGACATCTCGAAGGATATTGTCACTAACCATGGTAGTCACTTCCAAAACAAAATGATGTCTAAGTTCACATAAAATATTGGGTTGAGGAAAGAACATTCATCACCCTAATACCCACAAGAGAATGGTCAGGTGGAAGCTGTGAATAATCCCCTCGAGACTATTCTTCGGTGAACGATTAATTCTGCCAAGTCAAATTGGCATTTGATGTTGTACTCAACATTATGGGCCTACCGAACATTTGTAAAGACTACCACCGGTTTCTCACCTTTTCAACTCATATACGAGCTGGAAGTAGTCTTGCCTAATGAGCACCAGATCCTATCTTTAAAGTTAGCAGTAGAGTTACCTCCAAACACTTCACCGCATGAGGAACACCTATTATATCTCAAGCAACTCTATGAGCAATGTTGTGATGTAGCCTTGGCCAATGAGGCTCATAAGAAATAAGTCAATTGTCAATATGATCGGTTCAATCATCCTCGAATTTTTTTCCGAAGGCGATCTTGTCCTAGTCTATGATCAATACAAGGATCCCCTGGGGGGAGGCAAGTTCAAACCCATGTGGTTCAAACCTTTCATTGTAAAATAGGTCTTAAACAAGGGTTCTTATCATCTGGTTGAATTTGAGGGAAATTTCTTGGCGAAGCCTAGAAATGGGCTCTACCTTAAGAATTATTACTCTTAGTTTGGTCGCCTGGGTGACTTCTTGTACATATGTATAGTTCTTATAAAAAAATTTGTCTTTTTTGTTTTATGGATGTGTCGTTATTTATGTCATCCTTTTCATTGTGGTATATGTCAAGTGAATCGGAGGTGTTTGTTGGGTTTGTCGATGATGCTAGATGACACACTCGGAGGCTTGCCTCCATAGATTGGGTGATTTTCACACCTGAAGGCCAGTTTCTATCTTTCGGAGGTATCTGTCTAGGTGACACCACAAACAATGTCATCGAGTATATTGCAGTGATAGAGGTGCTTCGTGACGCTTTGTCACATAGAATTTCTCACCTCCGGGTCTACTTATATTCTCAGTTGGTTGTGTCCCAGTCAAATGGAGTTTACCGCATTTATGATCCTACTTTACACCGACATTTCTTTAGGGTATGTCTCTTATAACGTTACTTTTATTAAATTACGTATATCCATGTTCCTAGGAGATTAAATCAAATGACGGATACTCTATCTAATCAAGTATTAGATTGGCATGTTGCTCACACATAAAAAGAAGCACACACATACACATATACATACATTTGTAAAAAATGTGATCCATAAGACATAAAGATGTAAATATATATGTGTGTGTGTGTGTGTGTGTGTGTCAAAAAGTGTCAAAGTACATAGGTTGGAGTGAATGACTCAAAAATAAGATCTAGTATACATCATGGGGCTTATGCCCTTAAAAATATACAAAAAGTTTTATCGGCACATAATAAGTCTAGCCTATCTAAGCTCGGGTCCTATTGTCCATGTCGTAGTGAATGATGGCGTTAGCCAAATTCCAGAAAAGTTGGAACCAATTCTGTGCACCCCAACTACATGAGGTTGCATGGATGGCGGGAGATCCTCGATCTCGACCATGGGAACTGTACGAGTGAGAACGGTGAGGTTCTGCTCCACCTACCTCAAAAATATATCAGCCTCTTCAGCTGGAGCTCCCCCTATGGTTGTTGGTCCACCGGCTGTTGTTCGTCCCACCTCTATTCGAGGACGTCGTCGAGTCCTCATGGATTCTGTCGGGCACACTGGTCCCACATTTGTACATAACAAATACATACATGTCAGTGCTTTCATGCATATAAAAATTATATATATAAAAGAAATTAAAAGTTAAATAACTTTAAAAAACATGTACCTAGCTCTCCTCACTCCTCTCCGGGAGGTACGGGCATGTCTGGATCTCTGGAGAAGTTCATACCAGCATAGAGATAGTCCTTTATAGCTGGAATCTATCGTTCCCACTAGTCAAAAAAATTGTCTTCGAAGACCTCTATGGTCCTTCCTCCCCTTGTCGTGGTAGTAGTTCTGCCCATCTACATACCACTGGGAAGGAGGCCACATGCCCCCATACAGTCTCTCTGGGACTCAGACTGGGCACCCTCTTGAAGAAGAATGAGCATAGGATGGTTCCCTCATAAACGAACACCAGAAGAACTTCCACAACCCACATTGTTTCAAAGCGGAAATGGAAGCAAGGTCCTCATCAACCAAGATATCAATATCTTCATGTTCCCTCTCCCTCCAGTGGACATACATCATGTTCCATGACAGTTCAAAGGGGGAGTTATCTCTTTCATTTTTATTTTTCCATGCTTTTGAGGGTGTACACGGGTTTTTTTTTCTGCTCAAGTACATACGTGGTATTTCCTTGGATAGCCTGCGTACATGTAGGGCCGCCCTCTTTAAGGAGAGTGTGTCCCCAAAAAAACAAAAATAAATGCAACAAGGAGGAATGGAAATGCAGGAGGAATGATTTTGTACTTACTTGGTCCGAGCAGAAGTTTGTTTCATCCTTTGAAGCTCCCGGAATCAACTTCTTTATCAAAGGGGTCTTTTTTACCTTTTGGTTAATTTTGAAATTGCAATGGTGAAAATGAGCTGACGGCTTCTATTTATAGACTTTTTTGGCCCTTTTTGCCACTTTTTTGACCCTCTTTGTCATTTTTTCTATCTTGGAAATCATTTAATTCCATTCTTGAGTTTCTTATTGGATGTTACGTTACACTTTGCCTTTTGGTTTGGTAACTTTTTGGGAGATGGGTCACTTTTAAAGGTCCTTTGGTAAAAGTTGGTTTTCCAACTCTTTTGCATATAAGTTAGGATTCCACTTCCACTTTCTGCATCTTTTTGTATTTTCCACTTTGCCATAGAATCGATCCCACTGACGTGTGACACGGAACCATCATTGTTGCTTTATAAGTTTCGTGATTAGGTGGTAGAGCCTACCTTTACATGGATGCCCTAGACAGATCCTTGTTGCATTTTGGCATCCATGTTGTCTATAATGACATTAGGCTCGGGAGTCCTTGTTAGTCCTATCATGATTACGATATTGAGCCTCATTCATCTGATGCACCATCACTCTTGGCCTCACCCTCAGGACTCCAAAAATGAGCACACTTTATTGTGTTTCAAGCTCGCTTTGAAATCTGAAAGCAACATCTGACGAGACTACATTTATGATTTTCAATCTTGTCTGGATTAACTGAGAAAAGTAACCTTCTTGAGTCTTCTTTAATCCCTTTTCATACTCTCTAAACATGAAAATATTTCCAAGCGATCTTGTTGTCCTTCACACTCGCCAAACTCAAATTTCAAGGCATGTCTGTCCGGCAATAGTTTACCCCTTTTTCGGTCTGGATGGTCAATTTTACGAACAAAGGTATACTCTAGGAACTTTGGTTCACTAGAAGAGGATTCTCAAGTATAAGTTTAACCCTTTTTCCTGGACTGAGGGACTAAATTTACGAAAAAGTAACATTTTCCTTGGTTTCAGTTTATCACTTTTTTTGGGCCTTGGAGATTACTTACGAAAAAGGAACATCCACGGAGTCCATAGTTAAGCTCTTTTCAGACTCCCTAAAATTGAAAAGATCGTCAAGTGACCTTGTTCCTTCACACTCATTAAATTGGTCCAGAAGAACATCTACTGGCATGAGTTTACCCCTTTTCCAGCCTGTGGATTATGGAGGAAAAAGGTACACCTCAGGAGATTAATCTCGTCGGGAGAGTTATCCTCAGTAAATTTTATACTTTTTCGAGCTAAGGGGACTAAAATCATAAAAAGTTTATAAGTCCATAGTTAATCTCTTTTCAAACTCCTTAAAATTGAAAATATTTCCAAGTGATCTTGTCTTTGTTACATTCGTTAAAATGGTTTTGAATAGACGTGTTTTCGGTGCTAGTTTACCCCTTTTTCGAACCAACTAGACTATTTTCGAAAAAGTTACCCCTTGGAGTCTTCTTTTACATTTTTTCAGACTCTCTAAATGTGAAAAAACTACTGAGCTTACCTTCTCTAGGCTCATTAAAAATACATTGAAGGGAGTCTCATTGTGTCTTGTTAATTGCATTTTCATCTCTACATCTTTGGCCTAATGTCAGATCCATGTTTCTCTCAACTAAACCTTTGAAGCATGCCTTATATGCAAGCCTTGTAGTGCTTTTCATTTGTGACTTGACACCTTGACCCATGGAGGAATTTTTCCCGAGTGTTCTTTTCTTGCACATGTCTCCTTGCTCTGAGCATTAGTGTGTTCCTTGCGCTTGGAACTAGTATGCTTACTTTCGACACTCGTTCCTCCTTTGTAATGTAGAATTCTTTTATTATTCTTCAAAGATCTTTAAAAAATTGAAAAAGACAAAAAAATCAAAAAACCCAAAAAGAGGGGATGGGAAATATATAATATTCTTTTTTGGCAGCACAATGAGTCTCCCTTGCACAAAGAAAATCCTTCCATTTGTTCTTCAATCATTGGGATCTAATATAATGACCTTAGGAAGATGTTCTCGCTACATAGGTTTGTGTCTTCCTCCATTTGGTTACTCTTCCAAACACATGGAGAGTTTGTGCTGCCTCCTGCATCGTGAACTTATGTCAATGTCATGCTTCCTGAGTCTGATCATTTTTCATTCTTTTTTCCAATGAAAGTTTCACCCAACCTGAGTCGTCCTTTCTACAGTTTGTCTCTTGACTTCATGACCCGACCATCCCGAAAGTCCTATCAAGTCCTTGTTCAAAATAAATGAATTTCTTTGCCTGGTCATTGAGATCCTCTTGTCTTTTCCCGATGAGTTGTTGAATACCTTTGGGTAGTGAATTCATACACTCACATTGTACTCCTACCCAATTTTTGAAGATCTTGAAGTTGTTTCTCGAGCTATGAAGACCTCATCTCCAGCCATTGGGCAGTAGTGGCTTCTTGAATATGGATACTATACATGTATATATTTGATTTTGAGATGTATATCCGTTGTGTATTGCTCACGGCTACACTTGATATAGTTATATGACATGTTTATGTAGTGTATTTTATTGGAATCCATGATTTATTTCATCTCGAGCATGGGTATGCACGCCTCAGAGAGACAATTTTTAGTTTTGCAGATGGCACCTCCTAAACTCTGGTCTCGGGCTCACTCGTTTCGTACATTGGTGAAGATTTTGTAATGTATTTTGTCCATCATATGCTCTTCTGACCTCACACATTAGGGAGCATCTATTATAACCCTAAATTTCTCTACACATGCATACATGGCCTTTGGCCCTCTTACTTGCATTTTTTGCCAAGCGACTATTGATTTGCTCTTCTAAAAAGCCAATTTTTTGAAGATGTACACACCCTACACCAATATTGACCATGTACATACACTTGTTGCACCACTACAACCTGCGTGCATACACATGCTTCACCATTACAGCATGCATATACTTTCAAAAGTTGCAAAAAATAAAAAGTTGCAAGGAATTCGTTGAGATTACAGGCTATTGGGTAGTTTCCTAACTAATCCACCGCCTAGATCCCATCACCCAACCGAATAACCATCATTTTTTCATATAAAGGATGTGTTGGGGTCTCATTCCACATCTAGAGATAAGAACAGTGAAACTCGTCCCATTTCACATCCCCTCCTTGCCCAAGTTATTGTAGCCCTTTTGTGAGAATTGTCTCAGCATTCCCCAATTAGCCCTTCTTCCTCCATCAGAACCCATTCACTTCCCAACAAGAGATCAAAAGGTTGAGAGGAGAAGCCATACAAAGGTGAAATTGGAGCTTGGTGAAGAGGACCCTGGACCAGGTTCGTGGAGCAGTAGTTGGCTTTGGTTGTAACGGTATAATCATTGAGTTATTAATAAAAGAAGTACTTTTCATGTCCCAAATCATGGTGTATTGAATGTTTTTAATGGTTTATGTTTTGACATTATAACATCTAACCCTAATTTTTATATGGATAGCATGCTTGTAGCTTTATATTTGTCCATCTTTGAATGCAGTCCAGCCTTGGGAGGAGCCGTGTAGTTAGCAAAGCTTTCAAGCGCGAGGGGATCATCACCAAACGTGGAGTAGAGGTATAGTTACCCGATCCCTCTCATATTTTATTTTATTGTATGAGTTTTGTATGTTTGGGGTAGTTAGAGAAGTAGTTGAATTTTAGACGGTTAATTGATCTGCCTACATTATGAACCCTAGTGTAGTCATAAGTAGGTTTTTCCCACTAGCACTATTATATGTAGGTCATCATATATACACGAAAGATATATATGATTTTTACTAGAGGATTTAAGGAGAGATATTATGGGAGAGACAACGGTCTAGAGGACCTCGCGAAAATCATTTTTCCATGAGCTAGAATGGTGTATGGATCGTATCTAGCCTTCATATTAGCATATGGATCGTATATATCCTTCAGATCTATTAATCACTACCATTTGTTATGAAAATGGTTTTTCCAGTCTAATTATTTCGTGTAATGAGCAAGATATTATTTATCATGCTCTTTTGATTTCCTACAGATGCTTTGTATCCTATTATTTGTATCCATCAAATAATCTATATTTTCGGTACGTGCAGTAGAACCAAGTGCAGAGACGAGGAGGCGCAGCTGGTAGAAAATATTCTCTTCGGGGATCACTGTCGACATTAGTTCATCCCATATGCATGGAGATTCGAGAATTCAATGAGACATCCTCACAAGTCTAAGTTCAATAATAGATCATATTAATCTCTTCACATTAAATACCTCATACTAATGTGTTATTGTTCATGGGGTAAATAAGTATGGGACCGCTACTTGTCTTCTGAAGAATGTCTTTAAGCACTCATGCATCGAATTCATAAATTTTGTTTCCAAGAACGAAAAACTTTAGCCATGGATGGACCACTTCCCACAAGTATTTGGAATGGAGTTTCATCTCTGCATGATCAAGAAAGTCCAGATACGAGACATCTAGTTTGGTTTGTTTTGTTATGCAGGGTTATCTTTTTTCTTTTTAACTTTGTTTTGGTTTTTTTTTGTGCATTTTTATCGTTTGGCTAACTGTTTATAAAATTTTAAAGTTTGATTTACTATGTAATGTTGTCCTTATATTATGGCTCAACACATTAAGTAAGATTAAGAATATTATAATTTTTTTATTTTTAAATGAACAAATTTATAACCAGCATAATTGCAGTTCTAACCAGTGAAATTATGTTGATATGTTTTGCAAGAGGGATTCCAAGATGATGCACAGGCACTACGTTCTCCAAAATCTTGGAGTGTTTGAACCCTGAATTTACTTTTGAATTTAAAAAAATGATTTTGGGAGATTCAAGTAAATTCCATTGCCATAACAGTCTATCATGGTTTTCTAGAAACAAAAATTACTTAAAATGGTGATGTATGTTATTTGAAATAGTTGAGATATGATGAGAGTATATTTGGGTGGTCGTTATAAATTCTTAAATTCATTAATAGGATTGAATTTAGTGGAATTATTTGTGTATTGGTTTTAAATTTTTCCTTATTTTGTGAAAATCTGGTTAAACTAAATTAATTTTTTATATATTTTTTGAAATTATTTTACAGAGAAATCATTTTTTTAATTTGGTTTAAATAAATTTATTTTTGATATTTTGTTTAAATTATTTTACCGAGAAATTATTTGAATGTGTTAAATGCAGACTTATTGTTCTTAAGATATCATATCATGAAAAATATCCTTAGCATGGATGATTTTCATGGCACCCAGTCATGTTAAAGATAAAACAAGTCAAACATCTCGAAAATGGCGTAGATGGGTAGAGTGAGGGAGTGTGCCAAAGGGAGAGAGGGTGGGGGAGAGAAGGAGGGAGGGTGTGAGAGAAAGAGGGAGAGAGATGGAGGTACTCATGTTAAAGATAAAAAAAATCAGATATCTCAGGAATGGGGTAGATGGGTACATTGAGGGAGTGTGCCAAAGGGAGAGAGGGTGGGGGAGAGGAGGGAAGGTGTGAGAGAAAGAGGGAGAGAGAGGGAGGTACATAGGGAGGCAGAGGTGGGGAGAGAGATAGGGGGAATAGCGAGGAAGGAGAAAGAGGTAGAGGTGGAGAGAGAGAGAGAGAGATCAGGGTAGATGGGTTGAGTGAGCTATTGTGTGAGAGAGAGATAGGGGATAGAGGGAGGGAAGGTGAGATCAAGAAAAAGACAGAGGGATGGAGGGAAGAGAGAGAGACAAATGGGAGGAGAGAGGTTGAGAGGAGAGGAGGGAGGGTGATAAGAAATTATAGGTAGGGAGGGTAAGAGAGAGAGTGAGAGAGATGGAGAGAGATGATGGGAGAGAGGAATAATGAGAGAGAGAGAGGTGGGTGCAAGGATATAGGTAGGGATGGAGAAAAATAGAAAGGGGGGATGAGCAGGGAGGGATAAATAGAGGGGAAAAGAGAGATAGGTGGAGAGAGAGACATAACGGGGTTTATAGAGTGTGATAGTGAGATAGAGAGTGAAGGGGTATATATAGACAAAGAGAATGATAGATTGATTGAGAGAGAGAGGGAGAGAGGGAGAAAGAAAGAGAGAGAGAGAGAGAGAGAGAGAGAGACAAAGACAGTGGGAGAGAGAGGGAGGGAGGGTGAGAGAGGGATGGATAGAGAGAGAGAGAGAGTTGGGTAGAAGAATGGGGATATAGATAGATAGAGGTAAATAGGAAGAGAGAGAGAGAGGTAAAAAGGGGGGAATGAGAGGGAGGGATAAATAGAATGGAAAATAGAGATAGGTGGAGAGAGTGATAACAAGAGAGAGTGAGAGAGAGATTGAAGGGGTATATATAGAGGGAGAGAATGAGAGAGTGAGTTAGAGAGAGAATGAGAGAGATATATATATATAGAGAGAGAGAGAGAAAGGTTAGAGATAAAGAGAGGAAGATTGGAGTAGACAAGAGAAGAGAGAGAGGAAGAGGGATAAAGAGGGGGGTGAGATATAGGGAGGTAGGGTGAGATAGAACGGGACAAATATAGAGGGTGGGTGAGGGAGGGAGGGATGGAGAGTGTGGGATAGAGTTGGAGAAAGTGAGAGTGAGGGAGGGGAGGAGAGAGAGAAGGAGGGAAAAGTGAGAGTATTGGGGGGGAAGAGATAGAGAGAGAGAGATAGAGAGATAGAGGTAAAGGGATAGAGTGTGTGAGAGAGAGAGAGTGATAGGGAAGAATGGAGAGAGAGAGGGGAAGATAGAGGAAGGAAGAGAGGAGGTGGGTGGTAGTGAGGGAGAGAGGGATGAGGCAGCTGAGAGAGAGAGGGACACTGGGAGGAGAGAGACTAAGATATAGTGAAGGGGTATAGATAGGAATAAGTATATGAATAGAGAGAGGGATATAGTGTGAGGGGGGTGGGAAATAGTGTGGGAGAGTGGGGAAAATGAATAGAGTGAGTGAGTGTGTATGAGAGAGGGAGAGAGGGTGAAAATGAGTGGGAGAGAGAGGGAGGGAGGGTGAGAGAGAGGGAGTAAGAGATAGAGAGTGAGTGGGGAAGAGAGTGATAGAGTGCGGAAGATGGGTAGAGTGAGTGGGTGAGAGAGAGAGAGGGACGTTGAGGGAGACAATGAGGGTTGGTGAGAGAGTGAGGGATGAAGAGGGGGAGTGATGGAGAGGGGGGAAGAGATGGAGGGTGGGTGAGAGAGCAATAGATATAGAGGGAGGGTGGGAGGGGGAGTGGGTGAGAGGGGGGGAATGCAAGGAGGGATAGAAAGAGAAAGAAAGAGGTGAGGAATGAGGAGGGTGGGATAGATAAAGAGGAAAAGGGAGAGAGATAGAGCGAGTGATACAAAAAGAGAGAGTGAGAAAGAATGAATTTACTAAAACATAGGGATAGTTAAATAAAGTGGTTGAGTGTTCGAGAGAGAGATAGAGAAACAAAATGAGAGAGGTGAGAGATATACATGTAGAGAGGAAGTGAGGGTAAGAGAGAGCTAGAGAGAGATGATGGGAGGGTGAGGGCATGTAGAATATATAGGGAGAGAGGGAGAAAGATAGAGGGAGAGGTGAGTGATATAGGTGTAGAGAGGGAGGGAGGGAGAAAGATAGAGGGAGAGTTGAGTGATACAGGTGTAGAGAGGGAGGGAGAGTGAGACAGAGTGATAAAGAGAGAGGGAGGGAGGGTGTGAGAGGGAGGAGAGTGGGAAGAGGGGTAGAGTGAGTGAGTTTGTGAGTGCATGTTAGATAGAGAGAGATGTGAAAGATAGAGGGCGATAGAAAGAGGTGGAGTGAGAGATAGAGGGAGAAAGAGGGGGGGAGAGATGGTCTTCCTGTGTGAGGGCATCTTCTACAATGGAGACTCGATTTCTGGGTTGGCTTACTGTTTATAAATTTTTGAAGTTTGGTTCGGTTTACTATCAAAAAAATTCCTTAGATTATGGCTCAACACATTAAGTAAGATTAAGGATATTATAATTTGTTTTCTTTTTAAATGAATAAATTTATAACCAACATAATTGTAGTTCTAACCAGTAAAAATGTGTTGATATGTTTTGCAAGAGGGATTTTGAGATGATTCACAAGCGCTATGTTATTCTAAATCTTGGAATGTTTGAACCCTTCATTTACTTTCGAATTAAAAAAAAAATGATTTCGGGAGATTCAGGTAATTTCCATTGTCGTAACAGTTTATCATGGTTTTCTAGAAACAAAAATTAGTTAAAGCGGTGATGTCTGATATTTGAGATAGTTGAGATATGATGAGAGCATATTTGGGCGTATTATCAGTTATTTTAAATTCTTAAATTCTTTTGTTGCAACAGTCTATCATGGTTTTCCAAAAACAAAAATTAGTTAAAGCGGTGATTTCTGATATTTGAGATAGTTGAGAAACGATGAGAGTATATCTGGGCATATTTTTGGTCGTCTTAAATTCATTAATAGGATTGAAGTTAGTGGAATTTATTTGTGTATTGGTTTTAAATTTTTCCATGTTGTGTGAAAATTTGGTTAAACTAAATTAATTTTTGATATATTTTTTGAAATTATTTTATAGAGAAATCATTTTTTTTAATTATTTTTAAAATTTGGTTAAACTAAATTTATTTTTGATTTTTTTTTTAAATTATTTTATAGATAAATTATTTGAATGTGTTAAATGTAGAGTTATTATTCTTAAGATATCATATCATTAACAATATCTTTAGCATGAATGAGTTTCATGGCATTCACTCATGTTAAAGATAAAACAAGTTCGACATCTCGGAAGGGGGGTAGATGGGTAGAGTGAGCGAGTGTGCCAAAGGGAGAGAGGGTGGGGGAGATAAGGAGGGAGGGTTTGAAAGAAAGAGGGAGAGAGAGGGAGGGAAAGAGAGAGAGGTACAGA
>JASDQU011379027.1:12068-22386 GCA_032191745.1 Picea mariana | reverse complement strand
TGTTCCTTTAAGGGGGAGGGAATTGTAACACTATGTTTCCCCCAGTTTGTAAATATAACTATATTGGCCAAGAAACTATGGAAAACTCAAATGTGTGAATGTTTGATTTGATGGACCTTTGTATTAAAGGTCGATGAATGTAAATTTTGTTATTTTGATAGAAAATGGATAAGTGCTTCATGAATGTTGGAAAGGGGATGTGCTAAGAGAGACCACGAATGCTATGAAAGAGATGGTGGAGGGGACCAGGAATAGTTGCGTTAACCTCCACCAAACTGGTACTTTGCTAGATTTAATTACTCAATATCAGAACAACCCTCTGACCCAGGAATGAATGTCAGTCAGGCTGGTAGGTGGGAAGACCTCCTCAAGAGTGCTAGAGAGAAAAACCCCCATATGACTATACCAGGGTTCAGAATGTAGGCAGGTCAATTAACCGTCTAAAAGTCAACTACTTCTCTAAACTACCCCAAAAATACCAAAACTTATACAAGAAAAGCAAAGATGAGGGAGATCAAGTAACTATACCTCTAGTCTGTGTTCGAGGATGATCCCCTCGTGATTGGAATTTTTGTTGACTGTACGCCTCCTCCCAGGGCTGACCTGCATCCAAAGATAGACAAACAAAAAATGACAAGCATGCTATTCCATATACAAATTAGGTTTAGGTGTTATAAATTCAAAACATAAACCAATAAAATCATTCAATACACCATGATTTGGGATAGGGAAAGTAATTATTTTATTAATAACTCAATTATTATACCTTTACAATCAAATTCAGATACTGCTCCATTAACCTTCTCCGGGCTCCTCTTCACCAAGCTCCAAGTGCACCTTTGTATGGCTTCTCCTCCCAACCTTCCGATATCTTCTTGGGAAGTGAATGGGTTCTAATGGAGGAATAAGGGATAGTGGGGAAATGTTGAGGTAATTCTCACAAAAGGGATGCAATAACTTGGGCAAGGAGGGGATTTGAAACAGGCAGAGTAACTCAGCAATTCCCTTTCATAAATTGGTTTTTAAGAAGAGAAACTCATTAATGCTTTGGAAAAAATTGCAAGTAAGAGGGCCAAAGGCCATGTATGCATGTGTAGAGAAATTTAGGGTTATAACAAAGAGTTAATGAGGGGATGGGGTAGACCTCCCATCTGTAAGGCTTCCAGACCTGACCACGGACTGGAAATTTGGGCCACACACAATCTTGCTCAAAAAGGCAAGAAAGGAAGGCGTGGTGGATAAGAAGAGGAGGACCTGGGAAGAGTGCAGAGATGAGAGGTTTAGCTCTCAGATTCGAGGGAGAGATATGAAAAGAGTGTGTTTTGATTGCAGGAAATAGAGACTCAGTCAAGAGAAGAAGAATAACCTTCGTCCCTATCTATTTCTGTGACGAAAGAAAAAATTCAATCTTAAAGCATTGTGGTCTAGCTCGGGGGGTGGCTAGTGGTAAATCCATTAGGAGTGATTGAGCCTATGGTTGGGTGGAAACAAGAACCCCTTCCAACAATCCTTCACGTTATATGGTTCTAATAAGTTTTTTCATACTCTATGCGTTAAATTGGGAATTGATGGTTGCATGCATGTATTTACATATCTATAAATGGTTTCTTCATTGAAATGGTTAAGTTGTGTGTATACATTGGCTTCCTTGAGAAATTATGCTTCTTCTTTTACCACATGCTCCAGTTTAAATCTCAAAGGTGTCTTCCCCAGGGAGCTACCTCACCGCTCCAGATTCGGAGAAAGCTTCTTGGCACTGATAGTGACTTGGTAACCTCACGAGTTTACCCCGCCCCATTTCAGAACTTAAAGTTCTAAGAATTAGGAAGGCGTTTCCTTCAAACCAGTAGCCTGAGATACCTTGAAATCATGCCCACGAACTTAACCAAAACCCAGCTAAGAGTAGAGATCATAACCTGAGAGTCATCTGAAGGTCCATTTGACCTGGGTCTAGGAACCCTGTGTTAAGACCAAAAGGAGATAGCTCACAATGGTTTCAGATTTTCTTGAGCTCAACACCCTGGGATGTCAAACTTCACGATAATCAAAGCTACCCGAACTCCCTAAGTAATAAGAGCTATAGATGAATCAAGAACCTAACAAAGGAGATGAATGTGATCCATTCATCAGGAGGAAAACCTATCACAGTCATTAGATCAACTCAAAGACCGACTGGAGTTAACGAATCAAACACCAGTCACTCGATTAGATCAATGTTTGGGAATCATTGCAGAGAACGAAGGTGAAATTAGTGGACATGATAGTTCACGGCCCACAATCAACCAATGTCGTTGGTCTCGTTGGGGTGAAATATCAACGACCACAATTAGATAAAGTCAGGTGAGAACTTCCCAGATTGCGAAGATTGGGCTCTGCAATCAATGTGAACCGTCGATCTGTGAACAAATATCGATGGTTAGGAATCATTGCGGAGCATGAAGGTGAAATTAGCGGACATGCTAGTTCACAGCCCACAATCAACCAATGTCATTGATCTTGTTGGGGTGGAATATCAACGACCACGATTAGACAGAGTTAGGTGAGCAATTTCCAGATTGTGTAGATTGGGCCCCGCAATCACTATGTACCATCGATCTGTGAACATAGATTGATGGTTGGGAATCATTACAAAGCGCGAAGGTGAAATTAATGGACGTGCTGGTTCACGACCTACAATCAATCAACGTTGTTGATCTCATCAGGGTGGAGGATCAACGACCATGATTAGACCTAATTGGGAGAGCACTTTTCAGATTGCAGAGATTGAGCTATCGGATAAAGAGAAAGCACGTTGGGGCCCCACAATCACTGTGAACCATCGATCTGTGAAAAAATGGTATTGGCCAAATCATGACCATGAAAAACCAAGGGAGGTTGAAAGATGATCAGACCAGAGTGATGAGGCACAATGACACCATCCATGGTGATGTGGATTTAAGCTTGACGAGCCACGTACCACTTGGATTCATGCACATCACTTACCTTATAGCTCCTTTTGAACATGATATGTGTCATCCCAAACGAGATCATGTGTCACCCCTGAACCAGCTATGTGTCAACGCCTGCCACATGCATACCTCACCCATGTGGTTGGTGAAATGATTTGGATTACAATAATCCAGGACTTCAAGACTCAGGAGGAGTCGAGGTGCTTCGAAAAATACTTGAAGTGTCGAAGTGACAGAGTAGATCCTAGCCATTTTCACAAGAAGGCATGTGGCAGTAGATCGTTAACTCTGGAGAATAATACTCTGGAGGGACATGAGGAGTGAATTCTTGAAGTGACGAAGTCCATCAGAACTGTCTGTTGGAAGGGGACGCGTGGCTGGAAAGCTATGGAAGAGCATAAAGGAATAGAAACCCTGAATGGGGGTTTTGAATTTCTTAAGAAGAAAAAAAATTTGACGCCCCACCCTGGGTGTGTTACACTAGATCCCTACCATTGTATCACTCTAGTAAACCGATTTCCTTGCCCATTTCATATTTTATTACAATTTTTCTAAAGAAAAGAGAAATCGATAGGGCCTAACTTTTGTTACTTTCTAGAAATTATCTCTAGGATTTGGATTATTGGGGCCTTGGGTTACCAACACCTCTCTCATCCTCTCCTTCCCCTTTGGATACACATTATCATTTCTATTTTCCTCTAAGACTTGTTTCTGCCATCATTGACTCCATAACCCTAGAAAGGCACTAGTCTACCATTTACAAGTGTTGATTGATCAAACAATTTTCAAAACTTCTTTTCTTGAACACCTACTAACTTCTACTAACCTTAGATTAGCCTAAATAATTAACCTACTTGCTGATGTTGCAAAAGATTGCTACAACCATCTAACATCAGCAAATTAACCCTATAAGTGACATGTTATGCTAACTAGATGTTGCTAAAATGACTTGTGACTATTTATTATCAAATTTCCTAGTTAAAGCTATTATTTCAAGTCTTTATTCAAGCATTTTAGAGCATAAATCTTGTGGCTGTTGCAAATTTCTTATTGTTGTTATAAACTATTACACTGCTGCAATTTATATCAGCTAGTACATTTCTTAAGAGTTCATTGTCTTATGAAGCACTAACATCATTTTGGTACTTGGAAAGTGCCCCTTTTTGCCTTGTTGTATTGTTCTGGGCAGGTACAATATTATTTATTTGTTTCATCTTCAATAAGACTTAAAGAACCTTTTAGCTTGAGTGATATGTGAGAGGGGAAGGATTTCCTTGTGTCATTTTCCTTAGACTTCTCAAAACCCCCAGGTCACTAGGGACATCTCCCCTGGGGTAGTCTTGACATACTCCTAAATAGAAAGGGATTTCTTATTAAGGTGACAATTGTTTACGCTTAAAAATGCACCGATGAATGCTATTCTCGCAAATGATTGCCAAGATTTATTATTTATTTATATTAATAATAAACTAGTAGCTGGGACCCCCTTTTTAGACTTATGGCACTATGGTGGATACGCAACACTTATATTTTGTTTTCTTATGTGATGGTAGAAACATAGTCTTCTATAATTCATTTGTTCTAGATCGTGGTTTAAAATGTTATGGTAATATGTGTTGGTTGGATGATTAAAAAATGGCATTAAATGGTTTGGATGATCTCTCATAGAGGATAATAATGATGCCCTTTTGTGAAAAAGAATTATAATTCAATTTTGGTCTTGATATTGTATTATTCATGGAAAGAATTTGGGTGATCTCAACCCTTGATACTAATGTCATGTGCATTGTATGAGTTACATGTTGGGTTGCGTTCCTAGCAAATGGTCATTTGAAGAATTTTAATATCACCAAGGGGTGCACACTTTGCAAAAGTGATATGGAAAAAAAAATTTTGGTTGATTAATGGTGTAGTGCTATGGTGAATGGGCTTGGCTTGTACTAAGAATTCAATGAAGTTGGAAGGGAGAAGCGATGTGCATTTATTGCATGTCACTCAAACTCCCCTCGAGCCCGTCACCCTAGTCATTCTTTCATTTTTTTTGGCTCTAGTAGTTTTTGCTGCTCCGCCTTGCTCGGTCATGAAGGAGGTATACAGTCTTGTTTTTTTTCTTTTCGCAGGCTTTTCCAGGTACGAGTTTTCTTACTTTTCTATCCATGTTAGTTACTCTACCCTTTGAATCAAATTTTGGCTCTGGTTGCTCATGGTCTGTGTGATTCTCAAGTTGTTATGATATTTTTGAACTGTGTATTGGTGTTTGCATCCTTGGTTTCTCATGGTGGCTGTTCTGGACTGTTCACATTTAAAAAAGAAAATGGTTGCGGTCTTCTTGCTGTGTGTAATCCTTCGCATGGAATGGTTGAATAAAAATTGCAATGAAGTTTGCTTTGCCATGGCTTTGTATTCAGGTTGGTCTCTCTGTTGAAATTGGTTATCATAGTCTGCCAAAGATCTGGGCTTTGCAAATACCATACCTATGGATTGGCATTACTGGTCTATTTGATTAAGTTTTCCAACGCCATGTTCGACTTTGTGGTTTTTTATGATGGAAGATTGGGTTATTTCGTGTCTTGTCTTGGAAAAACCCTGAGCTGTTAGCTACCTTGATATTCCCTCACCGACACAATTTCCTTGAAAACATTGCACAATATGAAGATAACGCCACCCAAAAGTTGATGAAAGCATTATTTATGCTTTTTGGTTGGGCACGGGTTTATACGTGGTCACTCATTTTGCAGTTTTGTTAAAGGGGTTGGCTTCATTTGTGTTGTCTGTTGGAAGTTGCATTCTGTTGTTTTGAAACCCTTACAGTTGAGAGAATTATCGCATGTTATTGTTCTATGGTAAATCTTGATAGGGAACCTACAAAATGATATGTTTGTTTCATTTAAATGCCAAGCTCTCTGGTTGAATTACCTATTGTATATTCTACTTGTCGTCTTAAACCATGAATATTACTGTGTAATTGTATTTACTCCAGTTCGATGGTTGATAGGAGCACGGTGCTTGCCTGGGTACCTGGGCATGATTTTGTTTGGTCTCTTGTTAGTTAATTATGGAAGAAATCCATACTCACCCATTCATTTGAAGCTTGTGTTCAAGATATTGATTGTTTTTGGGTTCAATCATTATGTGGATTGTATAAAAGTGAGACCTGTGTGTGAAATGTTCGAGGCCTGAATAAGAGTTATAATGTCCAGACTGATTGCATTGAACAATGACTAATTAAATGATGGATATGAGTTGATTTTCAACACTGTATGTGTGTTCCTGTTGGTTTTAAGGGATTAAGCATTGAAGTTAAATTTATGCTCGTGGCTCAAATGATATTGTGGTGTCTTATAGCGATTGAATGTTGTTCGTTATGAATGTCATATATTGATTATGTGGATACAATGGATGTTGTGATTAAATAATTYTGGGCATATAGATTATTGTATAAAATAATTTGGAAGCCAACAAGAAAATTTGTCAAAGAAAGTACTAGTTCGAATTATTTTTTGAAAAAGGAACATTGTTAAACTTTGAAGGTCTGGGAAGAGATATGTTTTGATTGCATGTGTTGATTTATTTTCAATTGAACAATATCCATATTGATTCCATGTCATTCTATCATTTTTTTCTCATTACATTCCCCTCATAATCCCAATTTCACTTATTGCATTCATGTTTTGTGAAATAAATTTAAGAGGAAATGTCTATGTAAAAGCAACATAACAAGGGTTGGTGACTGATATTTTGATATTTTATTACATAGTAAATTGTTTGATTAATTGTTGAACAGTATCCATGTATTAATCCCCCATCATTATAACACTTTTCACTCATTACACTCCCTCCATATTTCCCATGAACCCTATCACCCCCTGTTCACTTGGCAATAAATGAATGGTTTGTTATGGATGGATTTACATGTATCTCGTGTCCATTTTTGAGCCAATATTTTATTAATGTAAGTAGAGTGTCATGTATGGTTTATTAAGAGATTCATTACTGACAAATTGTTTCTATAGGATGATCTTTTTTAGTAGGGGAAACAATGGAAAAAATAACATAGGCAGGGGGAATTGGAATCGGGGCCATAGGAGGCCTAGATTTTCTGTCCATTTTGATGTTGATCTTCAAGAATTGAACCAAATGTTCCAAGCTGGGTTCTTTAATTAGATTGGCCATGAAATAGTGCACCCTTGACCATAAATACCCCCTTTCCAGCCTCCTCAAAACATCCCTAGCATTCTCATTCCTCCACATGTGTCCTTGCAGCCGGAAGTCCCTACAAATGATGGATGGCAAGAGATCGTCAACCTGCCTATCTCTCACCATCATGGTTGGACCACTATGTCATTTCCTTTTCCACCACGTGTCAATACCAATGTCCATATTTCACGTGCTATTTCTCCAGTTCAATCTTCACATGCTAGTAAGAGACTAAAAATTGATATTCCCCAACATGTGCAAGATAAAGGAAAAAAAAATACCTCCCCTTCTTATCCCTTCGATGATTCCTCAAAATATGTGTCTTCCAGCATGCATTTGAAGGATGTCTATTCCCATGTGAATAATGAGATTCAACCCCAAGAGTTTAACCAACCACGGGCTACTTCCGAGAAATCTAAGGGAAACAACAGTGAAAAAAGAAAAATTGCCTAGCAAAGTGGCAAATATGGTTTTTAGATTATGTGTTTTTATGATTTCAGTTGATGAAGACAATGCTTAGTGGGTTTGATTATTTTTGGAAAACAAGATCTGTTTTGATATTTTGTGGATAATGTGTACATATATATTATTTTTTTGGATATGATATAAATTATTTCTGATATTTAAATATCCAGTTTGAAAGATATTTAAGGGAGCTACAAGGGTGGCATATAGTCAAAATGATTATCCTTTTTGTGTTATATTTTATGATTTGAAAGAAGGAAATGGCAAGAGTCACAAGGGGTCCCACCTACCTAGTTATTATTAATTAAAGACCCTTAACTATATTATTATTATTTATTTCTCTTAAACTAATTAGTTAAGTTAAATCAACTTAACTAAAGAAAGTAGTTGAACTACTTCAACTTATTTGGAAAGAATAAAATTTGAATGAGAATAAGAGACAAGGGAAGAATAGAAGGAGAAAGAAAGACTAAGGTTTTCTCTTTGGTTTCATGCGATAGTTTTAGTTTTCATTCATTCCTGAAGATTATTCAAAGCCTAATTCTCTTTTTGACATCAGGGTCTTATTGTAGAAAACAAGGTTCAAGACTGAACCAAACTTTTTAGATGCTTGTTTTAGAGGTGTTGATCCATCCTTGATAGTTTGTGTACCCTTATCTATTTGTGAATTAAGTTTCATGGTTGATAAAGAATATCTTGCAGAATCAAATTGGCAGCAGTTTGTGGCAAGCTGATCCAGGTTATTAATTTTAGTTTTACTTTACCGTCGGAGTCTTTTTGTATGGTGTTCATAGGTGATTTCTAAATCAGACTTTGGTCCATGCCCTCTCAAGGGTTTTGTAAAGAGAAAGACACTTTTGATATCTCGGAATGAAATAAATAATGTTTCCATTATGTCTCATATATAAGTATTTGTGACTTGGTTACTTTTCACTTTTTGATATCCATGTTTACTTCATCATTAAATCTGTGTATATTACATAAACTTACATAAATTTTATTTTATATTGCAACATTCTTTTCATTAATAAATCAACCTAAACCCTTGTAAWTAATACTTTCGATTTGGGAGAATRTTTTGAGGCTATAAAACCCTAGGTGACATTCCCRACTATATTGTCCTAGCCATRCAAGATTCAAAAATGATTGAGTAARGTAATTCATTYCTTTTTCMTCAACATTTATTTGACGACCATACTGGGGATATCTTCCATATCTCCATCATTGATTGTAATTTTAATTATCATTGAATATTTATGCTTTTGTTTTTTATTCTTTGATTCTTTTATTTTCCTGATGACAGTACCTGCTACAAGGAAACCCAATATTGAGCATAGTCTTAAATACCAAACCAACATTTCCTTAACTTTATTCAATACCATATTAGAAACCGTTAATACCCAGGCTGAGCTTGAACGCTCGTGGGACGTAATTGAACAAGACATAAGTACTCGTGAATGTTGGGAGGACAGGAAAAGGTAGCGTAGGAATCAACTATAACTCTCTTTTTTATAAAGTTTTGATCTTCTTTTTCATGTCCTCAAATCCTTGTAACTCTAGGAGAAGAAGATGATTATCTCCTGAAATCACTCCTATCGTTGAAATAGGAAGAATGAGCGCTATTTTGTCAACCCAACAAGGTACTCTAAGGAGAAATTTGTTTGATTCGGCTAGTTCACCTTCCTCACCCTCACCGATCATTTACAAAATGGCACATGTGGGTGGCTCTAGTGGCACTGAAGGTGCCTCATCATCTCAACCTTCGGCCTCATCAGTGATTGGTAGTTTGTCTAGCCATCAGATTCCTGTCCAATCAACTACTAACCCTGCTAAGGTCATAAACAAGTATGGGATTTTTCAATTCGAGGAAGATGTTACTACTACCCCATGGCATGTATCCTCTCCATTGAACCTGGCACCTACTACTCGTCCGCTACCAAAATTTAAAGAACATCTTCCTAGGTTTTCAGGAAATAACACAGTCACTACAAACAAACACTTAGTGGCATTATGTAATGTCTGTGACAATATATGAGCTAATGACAATGATACTTGCATGCGCTTATTTTTCAACTCCCTCGAAGGGAAAGCAACAAAATATTTCTTTGATCTCCCTCCCAAGGTTCTTTCCACTTGGGAAGAGTTAGTTTAGTGGTTCAAATCCACTTATGTGTAGTCTAAGAGCCCAAACAAACAATTACGAGAATAAAATAATGTTACGTACAAGGATGGTGAGACTATTAAGTATTTTAACCTTGGTTTCACCAAGTTGTATAATCAAATTTCCAAACTTATTCATCCCCATAACCAAGACGCTTTTATGCATTACTATAATTCTCTACCTTCCCCTTATCAACATAGGCTTGAAGAAAAATCTATTGAGATCTTGGTTCCTCTCTTCATACTTGTCTAGAGTATGAAGAACAACTAGAAAGAACAAGTCTCCCCAAGGGGGACTCGATTAAACAAACGGACATGTCTACCCTCTTACAACTTGTATAGGATATGAACAATCAGATGATCTCATACGAGAAAAAGGAAAATGTCCCTTCACTTACTCTTGGGGCATCATCTTCTTCCTCACCAAATCTTAGGAATACCAATGAAAACAACTTTCTTCCCAAAGACATCATGTCTCGCAGTTGGTGTAACTATTGCAAGGAAAATCATGAGGAAAGTACTTGTGAGGTAAAGAAGAGTGTCAGGGA
>JASDQU011379025.1:0-23874 GCA_032191745.1 Picea mariana | reverse complement strand
CAATATGAGCAGATACGTTATAATTTTCATAAATAAGACCAATCACTTTCATGCCCAAAGGTTTAATAGTAAAATATATCCAAATGCGCAATCAAGGTAAGATAATGATCAAGAACATAAGTCTGATAAAACCTTTATCAATCACATGATAAACCAGTGATCAAGTATCAACCAAAAAATCAAGTAAAGATGACGACAGTATAATCAACGAAATAGGTGTTTTCACATTTGCAATTGTGAAAACTGAGTCGAAATTGAATTGTAATGGTTGAAAAAATGAGACACATGTCTCTTAGCACAATGCGACAATGATTTGTCATGATACCGCAAGGGGTGTAGGCAGATTTTGAGAGTAATCAAAAAAAAAATTGGGTTGGCTTCCAACAGGTAGTTTAGGACAATGATGAAAATAATGGCCATGTGTATCACACAAAGCACAAGGGTGATTTTTGTGCAAGGAATTAATATGCTTAGAAGATGATTCAAGAATAATTATGTCAATGAATGGTGTGGAAGGAGTAGACTCCAAGTCATCCACATTAAGAAGACATTTAAGTTCAGGGATCCAAGGACAATTATTGGTAGCGTATCCATGGATATCACACAAAGCGCATGGAGTTGTCGCTCTAGGTGCTGGGTTTTGGGTGTCCATGGTTTGTTTGGAATTGTATGTTCCCATGGTGTCTTCACTTATTTAACTTGTTAAATAGCGCCTATGTTCATGGGATATTAAATAATACCTCTAATTTCACTAGATATTGATAAATACCTCCCAAAATCCTTTTGTTGAAATCCCCTCCCAATACATCTTTCCAATAAAAGAAACCCTTATTTTATCTATATGCCCTTTTTTTAACCTCCCAATATATGTAAACCCCTTCATCCCCCCCCTAATACACACAATATATTGACCTTATTTTTCACAATTAAAAAACCCCTTGTATGAATGAACGTGATAAGATATTGGTAAACAGGGTGAAGCCCATGTGTCTATTCCCCCTTTCTTTTTTTCTTTACCCCCTTTTTCAATTCCTTTCCCAGCATGTGTTGGTTGAGGTGGGGCCTGCATAGGTGCTTTACATAGAAAAAGGGTCATTGGTATTGGATGAACAGGATTCAAGGCCAATTATGGAGTTGGCATAGAGGGTGGAAGAGGAGCGGGAGGGGGATAGAATTACCAAACCAGGATCCCTAATGTAAGGTTAGGAAAATCCAATGTGGCCATGACAATGGTACTTACTATTCTTGGAGGAATAAATTAAAAAGGGACCTAGCCAAAAAGGTAATGTAGATGAGGCTTCCCTGGCGATGGTGAAATTGAAGATGTCGGGATTGATGGTCTAGTCGATGGGTGTGGATGTGGTCCTGCTAGGCCATGAGATGATGACAACATATGGACATTTAATAAAATAGGGTGGGTAACTACAAGGGTAGTACCGTAATATGCACCAATTAATTTCAAGTATTTGTAGACTCCAACGCTGATGTTTGAAATAGAGGTAATTGTTTGGCTTCCACCCAAGGAAGACACCACATGGCTAGGATGATTTTTTTCTTAATATTACGAAAGACCAAATAAGAAATTGACTTCATGGAATACATGAATATTCACCCTAGAAGGAGATTATGGTCTAAAGGGGAATATATAAATTTTATGTCAATACAAACTTCTTTTCCTCCCAATTGTATGTGACAATTTTAATGAATCCCTTCAAGTTGAGAGGGTCAACCATCATATGAATGAACGAAGATTGTAGGGGGGACAAGTGTTTGGGAGCTTGACTTCTTCCATACTTGTGCTGAAATGACACATGTGGATGAAACTATATTAATCATGCAACAATGAATGATGTCATTCTTGATGGACATTGGAATTTGAAAGGAAATTGAAGGTTTTAATCAGAAAGGTTCATATGTGTTAGTATCAAGGGTAATAATCTTATCATATGATGGATTGACAACACCAAAAGAAAATAGTAACACCTTCTATTGTGAAGGACACATTTGGAAGACTTAAAGGGATGACATTGTTATAGGAGATTGAGATAAGTCATATATTATGATATAGTGGTTGGATTCCCACACATGGGGGTTGGGAGCATTCTGACTTAATGGAACCTTAGGTACCTTGGGTGGTAGGTTTGCACCTAGGCAAGGAATATGTAAGGATATATTTTTAGGAAAAGGGGGATCAGAAGACTCAGTAGTTTTCGCCTCCAAGGGCATACCATACTAAGAGGATTGAGTGGTACGATTGGCATTAGCTAAATATAAGTACAATATATGATAATTCCCATCTCTAGTGGTCGTGGAAGCAGGCGGTGGTCTGGTAGGAGTGGCTTACATGGTTGACACACACCCTTGTGATGGAAAAGGATTTCTCAACATAACTAGTTGCGATGAGGATGGTGGGGTAGGTTGACTATTATCATGTTTGGAATCCTCAATTTCTTCCCACATATGATGCATTTTAGGTAACAAGGAACATTTCTAGTTATAGTTTATGTAAACACCACACATAGTGCAAGGTTTATTAGTATGAAGGTTTAGATTCTTCCCTTGTTTGGGTTGGGGATTGTTAGCTTGGCCTTGGGTACATGGAGATTAAGGTGTGGATAGGTTTGTGACATATATATATGATAAGGCCATCAGTCGCATGGGATGCCCCTAGTGCAGAAAATTCACCTGAGAGAGAGTCAAGGGAATTATGAAGGATGGTATAGAGATACCCTGATTGTGCATAGATTGGATCATACCTCTTCTCTTTTTGGATATCTTCTTCATTATTTGTAGTTAGATTCATGGGTACATCCTTGGTAATGGGAGGAAGAAGGGACTTCAAGAACTAATCCATGAGAAAGGAATCAATGATATCGTCTTTGTGTAAGCCTCATCATCTACGCCACTCATGAATGTGACTCAAGATGTGAGCATTAGTGGTTTGACAAAATTTGGTCAAGATTTCTATCCCTATGTCATGGTAGATTCATAGCTAGAAGAGAGTAAGGAAAACCTTGGATATTGACTCGGATATTTTGTGTGTGTTATGAGGTTAGTCTATTTACCACTTAGTGGCAACACACATCAAAGTGTGTTGAAGAATTCTCAACCTAATTGAATCCTCCATTATGGAGTTACAAGAACACCACAGGTAGAAGGACATGATATAGTTAGAGGGACCTTCTCCAAGTTTACTCTCAAAATTTGGGATGTCAAAGGGAAGTTTATTTGGCATATTGGGCCACATGGGATCATTGTTGATGAGACCATTGATTAATTTGTTCAAATCAAAGAGATTCAAAATTTCCATAAAAGACATAGAGGTTTGATTGGAATTAGGTCTATGATTAGCTCTGGCCATGGTTTAAATTGGGTTAGATGAAGATGAAGGAATTAAAGGTGTGGAAGTCGGCCCAGAATTGGATGTACAAAGACCACTCAATGGGGAGGGGGTTTCCAAATGATAAGAGATAAAACCAAATGTTGGCTTAGGGTGGCGAACCCTGTTTCATCGAGTAGCGAATATAGTGTGTCTAATGGGGAACTCAAGTTGAAGGCCTTGCAGTCGATTAGATTGTCTCATGTGGGGAGCTATGTTATCCCAAGGCAAGAATCGCCCTAGAAAAATCTAATAAAAAGGGATAATAGAATTAAGTGATGAACTAAGTCAATAATAATCAAACATACACACTACATGCTCCAGTAGTGCATTAAGTGGTTTTAAGTGTGTCTGAAAAAATGAATAATGCCTAACTCAAGAAACTCCATCTTATAAAAATGAAAAGACCCTATCCTATAAGATCAACTAAAAGTGCTCAAGAAAAACCTAGTCTATGGATGGGGGCCTTCCAAACAATGAACCATAGGGTGAGATGAGGACCCCTACATAGTTGACTGAAGGTATGAAAGAGACAATTATAACTATAAGGTGGTGGGTAGTGAGAGGTGATAAAGGCCTATATAAATATTTCTCAAGTTCCCCCCCTTATGTGTGAGCCACCTAGGTAAGGATACCTAAGATTGGCCACTAAGCTGCATCTTCATGGACACATGTAATAAGTTACCTTTCTTTCAAGATAAAATCAAGTGGTATGGGGATCTTCAGTAGTGAAAGAGAAAGGAGTCTCAATCACACCTATGTTCCATACCTTGGAATTATCCACTCTGAAAGAGTGTGCTTGTTAGCAAATGGGATGGGGTTGTGTCTGATAGAAAGTATTTTAGTTCCTTAAGAAGTTAGCCTCTATGTTTCAATGTAAAAGACTAAGGTGAATTATTTGGAACATGCCTTTTTTATATAAATAATCACTAAATGAAAAAAAGAAAAATCCTATAGGACTAATTAGTCTTTCAAATGTTTAATTACAACATAATATAGTAAGAAAACAAAAATAAAAACCCTCAAGAAATCAATTGGGAGAAAGGTATTAAAACCCTAGGGGGTTTGTTCCTAAATATTATAAATTTATTGAAGAATGTATCTTCACATACAACAAGTGTATCTAGCAATAAAATGTAGGCCCTAAAAAATACTTAAACAACTACAAACAAATCCTAAAATTCAAAAAAATAAGAGTTTTTGGGCCCCTACAGAAATTGACCTGGACAATTGTGTTGCGCTTGTAGAAAGTTGGTTTGGTTCTTGCGTTGGCCAATGTATATACTGGGTTGATATAATGTGTTGGTAAAATAATTAAGTGACCCTTGTTACAATGATGGCTCATGGGAGGTCTCTAACACTTGTGAGCTCAACTTTGCAGGAATCTTAAAGGGTTTTTGACAATTATTTCATGTAAACATGAACTATAAAGACATATAAAGTAACAAATACGTTAAAACAAAATAAAAACTAAATGAAAATAAGGGAAAAACAATTTTCCCACACACCCACAACCATGGATCATGGAATTGGCTTAGATCCCTAGTGGAGTTGTTATTTTGTTTGTGTAAATATTCATAGAGGGTTAGAAAATCTAAAGATATTGTGGTTGCTTCAAGATTACAAACAAATTTTAAAGAAAAAATAGAAACCCTAGTTTTAAATGAACAAATTCACCTTCATATCTATTATATTCATGTGAATAGAAGTAATATGCAACAAAGGAAATAAGCAAGAACAACAAATTCATGAAAGAATGAAAAAATTGTACATTACCCAATAGAGGGATTTACATAACACCTATGAAGAAACCCTTGGAGATCCTAATTTCCCTTGGAATCTCCTTTGGGAGGGTTCTTGAACTTCCCTGAGTGTGTGGTTTCTCTCTCCTTTGTTGATGGTTATAGATGATGATGGTTGCTACAAGAGAATTCCCTCAATAAACTAGAGTTTCTTGAGCTATGGAGTGAGTCTAATGGAAATCATCCACAATGGAGAGAAAGAATGAGATGAGAGATAAAAATGAAATGATATCATCAAATGGGGGAAACCCTCTTACTTTTATAGGAAAAATTTTGAATTTATTTCATTATTTTTCTTTTTTAATAAGAGGTAAAAGTCATAAGATAGGGTTTTATGACTTTATTAGGTGAAATCAACCTTAGTAAAGTGGTTCCTATAAGCTATATTGATGGGACATGGGACATGGTGTAAAGTGGGTTTTATGCCATACCCATATGATTGATAGTGCATCCTGGTACACCTAACATTTTGTTATAGGTGGTAATTTTTAGGTGATAACACTTCTTATGGATAGGGAAGAGGGATATTTAAGGAATTTATCTATTCAAATGGTCAAATATAGATAAACCTAAAAACTAAGTTGGTGAGTCCTGAAAAAATATTTATGTTTTTAGTCAATATTTGGTAGAAAAAAGTGTTTGGGGATTGTTCTTTAATGAAGGCATGTGGGAAAAATTGATGAAGCCAACATAATATTATATTTGAATGAAAAGGAAATATGTTAAGGGTGCTTCAAATGTGTGGAAAATCTTGGTCGAAACATTTCCTCTAATTGGTAACTGGATATCTTGGAAAATTGGTAGAGGAAACAAAGTCAAAATAGGAGAAGACCCACAGATTGGTTGTAGGGGAAACTATAGGCTATATGATCCATTTATATTGGATCTACATGCTATGGGGATTTCTATGCTTATAGACACATCTATTCAAGAGGTTCCTAGTGGATAGTTTCAAGGATGGAAAACTATAGAGGTGTTGAATCTTCAGGGTGAAAAGGAGACATAGTAGTCTTAGTATGTAGGAATGTTGAATAAATGTGCCATTCATTTGTCAGATCATGATGATGAGATAAAGTATTCAATGAATAACTATGTAGGTTACCCAACAAAGTTAGAGTATGTTATCAAGATAGAATAATATCAGAGTAGGGAACGATTATGGTGGTGGAAGAGAGTGTGTAAACTAGAGAGCCTACAGAAAAGAATAATATTCTTATGGTTAGCCTTGGAAAACAAAATTCTAACTTGGGATAATCAACAAAAAAATAATTTGGATTAGGATTGGTTGATGTGTGCTTTGTAAGGTTGAAAACAAAACTATTGATCATCATTGTTTTAATTGTCCTTTGACAAATTCAGTTAGGAAGGAATTATTGTAGATCACAAATGGAAATAATAAATGGGATGGAAATTTATTGATAGAATTCTTTGAGAGTTGTATTTTAGATAAATATGATTTTGAACATAGAACTTTGCCTTATTTTGTTTTGAGTGATTGTGTTTAGATAGAAATAAGTTGATATGTCAAGGAAAAGAAATTCCTTTGGGACATGTAGCTCATCATGTCATATGCTCATGTGGATATTGTGGAAGTTACCAAAGTTGAAAGACACTAGAATTTTAAAGGAATCCATCATTGATTATTATATATCATTTTTCTTTTATTTATTATTATTGAGTATGTCAAGGAACTCTAGTTTGTGTGGAGCGAGGGAATTCTCTTTATAAATAATTCTCACTATATTTATTTGAAATATGGACTAGGCCAAGGATCTAATAATATATTTGTTTTATATTCCTTTTTTATTCTTATGAAAGTAGTTGTAGATAAAGGCTGTAATGTCCCCAAGGCCGAGCCCTATTATAAATCATGTCTATGAAGTATAAATCTTGCATTATGAATTGTAATTATGTTTTATAGGCTGGTGAGCCAAGTTTATATAAGCTGGTGGGCTTATGTGTTATTAGGACGAAGAGCCTAAGTGTTAAGGCTGGGAGCCTGCTTTTGTATATGTAATCATGCAAAACATTAATAAAAATATAAACACCGCTGCGTGCAGACCGACCATGATGAATGAGTGATGGGGGAATAAGCTTCCACAGAGTGGGTAAGGGATTGGGGGGCTGGAAGGTTGGAAAGAGAGGCTAAGTATTGAGCCTAGGGGCTTAAGTCCCTGGGAATAATATTTTAATATTATTCCAAAAGCCATGTAAATGTGATGTTTTATCCTAAGTTCTTTGGAAGGACGAGTGACTTCCGAATGGGAAGGAACAAGCTTCATGGGTGACAAGTGTCAATCCAAGCGCATGCATTTAAAACTGTTGAGTTGAGTTGTGATGGGGGTTCCTCCTCCCATTCTCCATCCTCCATCTGAACTCATGGATGTCCAGGATTGACCTATATTTTGGTGTTTGTTCTAGGGAATCCTTACCTGAACCATTAAGTCTTTGCGTGGGATCTCTGTACACCCTCACACATCCTCGAAACCTGAGCCATGAGTCTATCCTGTATTGTTAGTTGGGGAAAACTGAATGTCTTGTAATTGCAGAGCCTTGTTATGCTGTAGCATCTGTCTATCACTAGTTTTGGGAAGCCCGTGTCTGTGTTTCCAGTGGACTATTGTGGTCGCGCAGTGCTTGACTACATGTGGCTTGCGTACCATTATATGTTCGTGTGGAGCCTTGTGGATGCCCATTTTCTATTGTGGTCATCATCCTGGTGTCAACTGAGTGCTTGATGTTGTTGCAGTTTCCCTCACCTAGTTGGAATTGAGTTGAAGGGTGTGCTAAAGAAGCGGGTTGCCAGGCCCGTGGTAGAAGAAGCAGGTTGTCAGGCCTGTGAGCAACTCCCTCCAGGTGAGAGAGTCTGTTGGGAAGTGGTTTTCTCCCAGAGAGATTCCAGCACCAGCTACGGAGCTCTAAGACCTCCTGATCCGGCCTGTTGTCGAGACCCAGAGAGGGAGGTGAAGCACTGATGGACTGTGCTTGTGAAGGTGTATACTCCCGGACGGAACAAGAATGTAGGGAATGAGAGTCCATGAGTAGTGGGTGTAAGAAGGCATCCTGGGAAGAATCCTTTCGATTATTCTGTGCAGTTTTCCATGTAACCTTAGCCTAGACTAGGATTCCTTGCCTTGGGTGGAGCTTAGTCCCAGCTCGGGGGTGACCCACTGCTGAGAGTGATGAGAAGCGTGGTCTAAGGCTAGGAGGTTCATGGAAGGCCTGCATGTGGTTGGTGGAATTACCATGGTTTCAAAGATAAGTATCAGCTTATGCTTAATATTATGTTTTGCATGCCTGTGATGCTTATATGTATCATGTATTATGTTGTGCATATGAATTATTGTTAATTATAGGGATTATTTATGTTAGCAGTAATCGTGTGCTTACTCTGAGTTAAATGTGTTTAATATGACTTAAATGCATGTTATTAATTAAGTATGAGAATGATGTTGTTCCGCACAGTAGTGTTTTCCCGTCCAAGTGGGATGTAATGGCTGGGGGGGCGTTATAGTATGGTATTAGAGCCTAGTTTCAACACTGAGCCTGGATGGTTCAGATGAGTGGTCTTTGGAACGAGGTTTTGAGAAGAAATTGTGTCTGGAGGACTAATTTTAGACCTCAGAATGTTTTTGAGTGTCAACGGACTACTTGACCATGTTACAAAGCTCAAGAGGTGTAGCGGTATTATAAAACTGCAGCCGGTGTGGTATATGACCACAGGGAGAGAGAGAACTCCGCACCAGTAGTGTTGGATCAAGTAGATGAAGGTTCAAAAGGAGGGTACCAAGTCATTGGCCAGAAGTCTTTGAGAAGCAGAGTTGGATGCTCATAATTCTCTGTGGAGAACTCATAGAATCGCAAGGGTCGTAAGATGGCCAGAAGTTGCAAGGTGGTTAGTGGATGGAGAAACTCGCCACCCTAGGATCCAGAATAAACGTGGGTCATTGATCGTGGTTGGTTTGAACCATTGGATCATTTCATGAATTCAGGGATCATAAACTTGGAGCACAGGCCAAATTTTTGGTCACTCCAAGTCCCGAATCGCGAAAGGGATTAACAAGGGTAGAATCGAACAGTGGAGCGCTTCCAGGAAGAAGTGTCGAAATCCTATGAGCCGTAAGATCTATCCATCTAGCGAGGAAGTCAGGGCTGAAGAGCTTTGATAGGTGTAAACATAGGAGAGATATGGACTGTCAGATCAGAAGAGGCTCACAACCATTGATCTCATTTATGAATCTCCATATCAAAATTCAGGGATTGAAGCGACAAGAGATTTAAAACTCTGAAAAGATCTGGACCGTTAGATCCAAATCATCGAGGATCGTTGGATATCGTACAAGAACTCGTGTATCAGAATTCGAGGATTGAAGTGACAAGAGGTTGGAGTCACTGCATCGTGAACTCCCGATTACCGAAAACCTGAAACCCTAAAATCCTGAAATGATCTACATCGTAGATCCTAGGAGAGGAACTTGACCATTGGATCAAGTAGATGAATAGACCGTAATTTCATAATTTCGGCAAATGGAAGTTCGAGATGTGTAGATGCATGAAATCCTAATGCCCAAAACTCCGAAATGAAAAGTAAAATTAGTGGGGCCCCCTGACATCACTGGGAGTGAGGTGGACCTTCTTAAGGACACAATGTGTCACTACCTTGGTGGGTGACAGCTGTGTTGTGGGCCCAGAGGGTAAGGAAATCAAATTTTTGGAAGTTAGGAGTTGGAGAGGAAAGCGAGTGTGAAAACCTATAGGACCAAAAACCTCGAAACCCGAAACCCCGAAGCCCCGAAATCCCGAAACCTGAAGTTTCATTTGGAGAGACTTGTAGCACCTAGCAGTTTAGTGTTTGATCATGGCCCGTGGATGCATGGGTTGGGGACTAAGAAAATGGGGGCTATCACTGGAAATTGCAGAGCCAAACAGAGCTCAGAAAATTCATGGAATCAAAATGTTTTCTTATTCGCGTTGGTTTATGAATGTTGTAGTTTTATTAAGGATTTAAGGCCTAAAAAACTTCGTTTGACTGCACGTTGTGTGTGCAAAGTTCAACGAGTGTCAGGACAGCTGCGAATCGACGCCGAGTATAGAAATGGAAGAGGTGTTGATTTCCTCCAATTCAGAGAATGAAATAGAAGGAAGGGATGTCAACTTGGGAGTCGAAGGATAGAACTCCAATGGGCATGGAAGAGAATTGGATAAGGAAGGACATATGATGAAAATCATTGAAATATTGCAGAAAGATGCCCAGGCTCACCGAGATAATAGCCGAAAGCTCATGAAAGTTAGGGATAGGCACGGTCAATTCAACTTAAGGATGTCGAAGAGTTTGGAAAGAATAGAAAAGAAATTGGAAAAGGAGAGTGACTCAAGCAAGACAGAGAGTCGCGGGACCCCTGAGAGGAAAAGAAGATCAAGGAGTGTCAGCAGACATCGTCGTCACTCCCCAAAGCATTCCAATAGGGAAGCACATAGTAGTTCAAGCCCATCTCCTACCAGAAAGCACTGAAGATCTGGAGTGGATGAATTGAAAGGGGAGATGAATAAGATTAAGTCTCCTACGTTTGATGGAGAACATAAGAAGGAGGAAGATGCCAAAACATGGTTGCTTGGCATGAGGAAATATTTCCAAATGCAGAATTATTCCTCTCATGCAGAAGGAAGAATTGTGATGTATCAACTAAAAGGAAAAGCATCCATGTGGTGGGATCAGCTTGTGTACGTGCAGCGCGTTAGAGAGAAAGATATCACATGGAAGGAATTCAAGAGGTATTTCAAGAGGAAATACTTAACTAAAAGATCTTATGACAGGAAGATGAAAGAGTTCTTTGAACTCAAACTGGACAACAAGACCATTGATGAGTATGAACGAAAGTTTTTGGAATTGTTGAAGTATGTTTCGTTCATCAAAGATGAGTCTGTCAATATTTAGAGGTACCTGAGTGGATTACCACCTCCTATTGGGGATAAGATTCAGTATGATGATCCTAAGACTATGGAAGAAACAATAAGAAGAGAGAAATGCTTATATGAATAGCAAAGAGAAAAGCCTACCTTTCGGAAGGCTTGGGTTGACCAGAAGAAGTTTAAGAAAGAACAAAGGCAGAAGGGAAACAAACCTCCCTTCTTTAGAAATAGTCCTCAAGGACATCCATCGTTTAGAGAGCCGAGAATGGCTGAAATGGGAAAACAAAGGTTGAGACAGATGCACATTCAGTGTTGGGGGTTATAAAGAGAACCACAAGTACAGAGATTGTCCCCATAAAAGTGGCAAAGCAAGAGCTATCCATAATGTTCAACAAGCTGAAACAGTGGAGGACATGAGCAGTAGAATGCCAAGGATCTATGCAGCCCTGGACAACAAGCAAGCTAAATTTCAATCACACGTGATTGAAGTAGAAGGTATGATCAAAAACCAACCATTTACTATTTTAGTTGATTCAGGGGCTAGCCATAGTTATATCGACCCTAGAGTGGTAGAAAGTTTTCATTTGATAAGAAGCAAACATGAAAAGTCTTGGGTAGTGCAGCTAGCTACAGGAACCAAGAGGAAAGTCACGAAGCTAGTCAAGTCCTATCCTATAAACATGAATGGACTAAGCACAAAAGTCGATTTGAATATTCTGCCTTTAGGCTCTTATGATTGTTTAATTGGGATGGACTGGTTGGACCAGCACCATGCCCTCCTGGACTGTCGTAACAAGGAATTTACATGTTTGGATGAGGAGGGGAATCTAAAAACAGTCCAAGGAATTCCTAGAGTTGTTTCTGTTAGAGAAATCTCAGCAATGCAGTTGAAGAAGTGATACAGAAAAGGTTGTCAATTGTTTGCAGCCCATGTGAAGGAAGCATCCAGAGATGAAATCTCAAATATTGGAGACCATGTGGTACTAACATAGTTTGAAGACATATTTCAGGAGGTACCCAGACTACCTCCAAAGAGAGATATCGATTTCTCTATAAATTTGATGCCTGGAGCAGCTCCAGTGTCGAAAGTTCCTTATAGAATGAGTACGCCAGAGCTGAAAGAGTTGCAATTGTAGCTTGAAGAGCTTCTAAAGAAGGGGTACATTTTCCCAAGCATGTCACCTTGGGGTGCCCCGGTCCTGTTCGTGAAGAAGAAGGATGGGACGTTGAGGTTTTTCATTGATTTCAGACAATTGAACAAAGTAATTGTCAAGAACAAGTATCCTCTATCGAGGATCGACGATCTTTTCGATCAGTTGAAAGGTGCGAAAATATTTTTGAAGATAGATCTCAGATCCGGATATCACTAGGTAAGAATAAAGGATGAAGACATCAACAAGACCGCCTTTAGAACAAGGTATGGTCATTATGAGTTCACAATGGTACCATTTGGACTGTCGAACGCACCTGTTGTTTTTATGTACTTGATGATTGGTGTATTCAGGGACTATCTAAACAAGTTTGTCATAGTCTTCCTGGATGACATTTTGGTGTATTCCAAGTCAGAGGAAGAGCATGAACAACACCTGAGGATGCTGCTGCAAGTGTTGAGAGAACACCAGTTGTATGCCAAGTTGAGCAAATGCTCGTTTTATCAAAGGCAGATCCATTACTTGGGGCACATTATTTCAGAAGAAGGGATCGTCGTGGATCCTGAGAAGGTTGAGGCCATCAGAGAATGGTTAGCGCCAAGGAATGTGGTGGAAGTTATATCCTTTAAGGGTCTAGCAGGCTATTACAGAAGGTTTATCACAGGGTTATCAAAGATAGCTCACCCTATCACTTCCTTGCAAAGGAAGGAGAAAAAGTTTCAGTGGACTGAAGAGTGTGAGAAAAGTTTCCAGCAATTGAAGCAGTTGTTAACCAGCGCTCCAATCTTGAGGATTGCAGATCCAAATGTGGATTTCATGGTGTGCAAAGATGCGTGTAAAGAAGGTTTGGGGGGAGTTCTCAGTCATAATGGATTTGTAATCTGTTATGAGTCCAGGAAGCTGAAAGAGCATGAAAAGAATTATGCCACTCACGATTTGGAGTTGGCAGAAATCGTTCACGCTCTGAGGAAATAGAGACATTACCTCATGGGAAGGAGATTTGAATTGAGAACAGACCACAATGGTCTGAAATATTTGTTTGATCAGCCAACCTTAAATTCTAGACAAAGTAGGTGGCTGGAATTTCTATGTGAATATGACTTTGAGATCAACCATATCAAAGGAAAGGAGAATAAAGTGGTTGATGCACTCAGTAGGAGGGTGCATGAATTACATGCTACAGCCATTAGCATGTATCGAACTGATATTAAAAGAAGAATTATGGAGGCTGCAAATGTAGATCTGCAGTACAGAGAATTGGTAGCCAAGCTACAACAAGGTAAGATGCCACAGAAGATGGAAATTTATAAATTGGAAACAGATGGAATACTACTGTACAAGAATAGAATTTTTTTACCCAATGTCCAGTGCTTGAAACAAATGATTTTGCAGGAGATGCATAATGTTCCTTATGCAGGGCACCCTAGATATCAGAAAATAGTAGCAGTGGTCAAGAACCATTACTTTTGGCTGGGTATGAAGAGAGAGATCGTTGAATAAATCGCCAGATGTATGGAGTGTCGAAAAGTTGAAGCTGAGCATATGCACCCAGCAGGGTTGCTGCAACCTTTACCCATTCCTAAGTGGAAGTGGGAAGTAGTGACAATGGATTTTATTACAGGATTGCCCAGAACAGCCAAGTTGCATGATTCGATCATGGTGGTGGTGGACAAGCTTACAAAATATGCCCATTTTATTCCACTGAAAACTACTCACAAGGCAGCAAATGTTGTTGATATTTTCGTGAAGGAAGTGGCACGATTTCACGAAAATCCTAAAACGATTGTGTCTGACAGAGACCTGAAATTCACCTCGAATTTCTGGAAAGGATTCGGAACGAATCTGAACTTTAGTACAACTTATCATCCTGAATCTGATGGACAAACAGAGAGGGTGAACAGAGTAATAGAAGACATACTGAGAATGTATGTGATGGACAAACCATCAAGATGAGAAGACTACCTGCACTTGGTAGAATTTGCCTACAAAAATGGGTATCATGCATCGTTGAAGATGAGCCCATTTGAAGCACTTTATGGAAGAAAGTACAATACTCCAGTGAGATGGGATAATCCAGCTGATAGAACAGTAGTTGGGCCAGAGTTTCTCAAGGAGATGGAGGACCAAATGATAAAAATTAAGCAGAATTTGAAAGCTGCCTAGGACAGGCAGAAAAGTTATGTTGATAAGAACAGAACCCACAGAGAGTTCAAAGTGGGTGATCATGTTTTTGTGAAAGTGAACGCTAACAGGAGTTCCCTGAAGCTGGGAAGTTGCACCAAGTTCGCAGACAGATTTTGTGGGCCATTTGAAACCCTAGAAAGGATTGGGTCAGTTGCATATATGCTTGCATTACCTGCATCTACGACTGTACATAATGTGTTTCATGTTTCATTGCTTAAGAAATATATACCATATGCTAATCATGTTATCGATTGGAATGTGATTCAGGTGGAACAAGAAGGTGTCCTGCAAGTGCATCATGTGCGCATATTGGACAGGAAAAACAAACAGCTCTAGAATCGAGCTTTAGGTCTTGTAAAGGTCCAGTGGACCTGGTACGGTCCTGAGGACGTGACATGGGAGAATGAAGATGTTGTGCGGGCAGAGTACCCGCATCTTTTTGAAAAAATTGAAAAGCTTGCAGATGCAGTGTAAAGTTGCACTGAGGATAGTGCAAAAATAAGGGGAGGGGATTGTAATGTCCCCAAGGCTGATCCCTATTGTAAATCATGTCTATGAAGTATAAATCTTTCATTATGAATTGTAATTATGTTTTATAGGCTGGTGAGCCAAGTTTATATAAGTTGGTGGGATTATGTGTTATTAGGCCAGAGAGCCTAAGTGTTAAGGTCGGGAGCCTGCTTTTGTATATGTAATCATGCAGAACATTAATAAAAATATAAACACCGCTGCATGCAAACCGACCATGATGAATGAGTGATGGGGGACTAAGCTTCCACAGAGTGGGTAAGGGATTGGGGGACTGGAAGGTTGGAAAGAGAGGCTAAGTATTGAGCCTAGGGGCTTAAGTCCCTAGAAATAATATTTTAATATTATTCCAAAATCCATGTAAATGTAATGTTTTATCTTAAGTTCTTTGGAAGGATGAGTGACTTCCAAATGGGAAGGAACAAGCTTCATGGGTGACAAGTGTCAATCCAAGTGCATGCAGTTAAAACTGTTGAGTTGAGCCGTGATGGGGGTTCCTCCTCCCATTCTCCATCCTTTGTCTAAACTCACAGGTGTCTAGGATCGACCTCTGTTTCGATGTTTGTTCTATGGAATCCTTACTTGAACCGTTAAGTCTCTACGTGGGATCTCTATACACCCTCATGCATCCTCGAAACCTGAGCCGTGATTCTGTATTGTATTATTAGTTGGGGAAAACCGAATGTCCCATAATTGTTGAGCCTTGTTATGCTGTAGCATCTATCTGTCACCAGTTTTGGGAAGCCCGTGTCTATGTTTCTAGTGGACTGTTGTGGTCGCGCAATGCTTGACTGTGTGTGGCTTGCGGACCATTGTATGTTCGTGTGGAGCCTTGTGGATGCCCGTTTTCTGTTGTGGTCATCATCCTGGTGTCAACTGAGTGCTTGATGTTGTTGTGGTTTCCCTCACCCGGTTGGAATTGAGTCGAAGGGTGTGCTTAAGAAGTGGGTTGTCAGGCTCGTGGTAGAAGAAGCAGGTTGTCAAGCCTGTGAGGAACTCCCTCCAGGTGAGAGAGTTTGTTGGGAAGTGGTTTTCTCCCAGAGAGAGTCCAACACTAGCTACGGAGCTCTAAGACTTCCTGATCCGGCCTGTTGCCAAGACCCAGAGAGGGAGGTGAAGCACTAATGACTGTGCTTGTGAAGGTGTATACTCCCGGGCAGAACAGGCATGTGGGGAATGAGAGTTTGTGAGTAGTGGGCGTAAGAAAGCATCCTGGGAAGAATCCTTCCGGTTATTCTATGTAGTTTTCCCTATAACCTCAGCATAGACTAGGATTCCTTGCCTTGGGTGGAGCTTAGTCCCAGCTCGGGGATGACCCACTACTGAGAGTGATGACCAGCGTGGTCTAAGGCTGGGAGGTTTGTGGAAGGCCTGCACGTGGTTGGTGGAATTACCACAGTTTCAAAGATAAGTATCAGCTTATGCTTAATATTATGTTTTGCATGCCTGTGATGCTTATATGAATCATGTATTCTATTGTGCATATGAATTATTGTTAATGACAGAGATTATTTATGTTAGCAATAATGTTGTGCTTACTCTGAGTTAAATGTGTTTAATATGACTTAAATGCATGTTATTAATTAAGTATGAGAATGATGTTGTTCCGCACAATAGCGTTTTCCCGACCAAGTGGGATGTAATGGCTGGGGGGGCGTTACAAAGGAAATGGAAAGTTGCATGTGCTAGGGACTCCCAACTATTGATAAACAAAGAAAATGGAAAATTTTAGGTCTCAATTTTTTTTTAGGTCTTGTCATGGAAAAATCTCTAGAGGTAAAATGAAATTTTGATGAAATTTATTTCTCACATATTTTTAGGGAATTCAATTCAAGAGTATATCAACTTTCTAAAGAGGCTCTTTCTTTGCAAGAAGGGACTTTGTCAGTCTAGGAGTATAGGGAATAATTCCTCACATCAGAGGTTGTTAAGTCCCTTTTCCCTTTTTTTTGTTTTTTTAGGATGACTTTCGAGGTAGATGATTGCCTAGTTTTCATAGTTTTGGTTTTAGATATTATAATTCTATAATGTACCAGTTTTAAGGATTTGAAGCACCTTGAAATTTTATTTTATTTTTGGGAAAAATGTTATAAGTAGTTGTAGGATAGGTTGAAGACAATTCAAAGGTCTTTCTTTAGATATGGAAGGTTAGCCAATGCATATTTTGATTTCAACTCTTAAATATGAAATACAAATCTTTTTTTCATGAAAGTTTTTTTAATAAGTTTGTGCATACATAATATAGAATACAAGTAGTACCAATTGTAAGTTTTCCTTGAGGGAAATAAGAAAATACAAGTAGTAATCACCCAGACAAAAAAAACAAAAGGACCTAGAAAAGCTATATCTTAGTTCTCATACTAGAAGTTCTCAAATGGTGTGGATCTCCACTCCTCCAACATTTCTATGATGCAATTCCCTATCCTATGAGACAATGTGAAGAATTATGTTGTGATATCCTTAGCATATATAACAACTTAATATTAAATTCTCTTTATTTTTTTAACAAAATGATATTTAGCAATATCTTTTATTCATTCACAAGGCGATTGCATTGATAATAATGTTCTTTGCAAATGTTCACACATAATTTGTTTACATTCTTTTATTCATTCACAAAGCAAGTGCATTGAGAATAATGTTCTTTGCAAATGTTCACACATAATTTGTTTACATACTGATACAATGTTGTGTTATTCCATCTATATACTTACAATTCTATAATCGAAAGCAAGCTTCATATATAATCTTATAGAAAGAACAATGATTTAGAAAAATTTCTAAAAAATTATTTATAATCTAAATTAACTCCACTTAAAACCCAACACCAATGTAACCCCACCTTTGCCATCATACTCGTCCTCAGAAGGATGAGGTAAAAGTGTGAGTTTGCAATTCGTTGGTATGAAGATAATTGAAAATATGCACCTGACCTTTCACTTATCACCAACCTCTTCCTCATAAAATTAAATATGTAAATTATAAATATGATATACTTTATTATGATTGATATGCTTTATGTAGATTGATGCAAATAATGGTTTTCTAAGTAATACCCATTTTTCTTCTTACCATAAGGAGAAACTCTACTTTATTGCATGGGTGACAAAAGCATAAGATAATATGATATATAAGATATTAAGGTTTAACTTAATGGATGCTCTTTTACATTTTGGTATTTCGGGTTCAACTTAATGGTTCTTGTTTTACTTTTTCGTCCTTTGTTTGTTTATAATTTGTTTTTGTGTTTTAATTATATATATATATATATATATATTGAAAATTTTAATTTAGTTTTTAAATTGTCGATATGAATTTTTAAATTTGATTAAGATTTTTTTAAGATAAAATTATTATTATTATTAGAAATTAAGTTTTAATGAACTATATTGACATATATATTATAATGTTTTACAACTAAATTACAATTTATTCATGATGTACATAATAAAGATTTGTATATGAATAAATAGATACAATAAATCATTATACAAAGTAATATAAAAAAATATGTTTTTATTACAATGAAGTAAATTAATATAATGAGGTATATGGTGAAGTGGTTGTGTTACTAGTTAATTTATTATTAATTATCATTTTAAATTGTTATTTTAACAGTTACTTATAAAGTGTAATTTTATTATATCATATAAACTTTATATTCTCATTCTCTCTTAAGGTATAAAGTACAATTAAAAATATTAGGTAAAATATTTTTCAATTTTTTTTTTTTTTCCAAATTATTACTCCTTGAGCATCAAGCTTTCTTATAACCTTGGTAAAGGTGTAGGTTCAAGTTCAATCCCTACGTTCCTAGATTCCACTTCCCTAAATTTTGGATATGCATATCTCATAACTCTATTATTAATCAGAGATCAACAAAATCTCAAACTATTGGACAACAATCCATGATGAACATCACATACACTTATCCTTTCTTTACCTATAAAATGTGGGTTTCTCAAGAGTATCATCAATTTTATTATTATCTATTCTATACATATTGCAATGATATTACTTTACTCTAAACTACAAATCATCTCTTTATTATCACATAACACTTCATATCACGACAATTGTCAATTGAACTGCCCTCGAAAGCTCTATTATTTTATATTATTACTGAAATGATCATGATACAATTATAACATAACTAATTTATTATTTAATTATATTTTTATAAAACGATTGTTATGGTTGGAAAATATTTATTAATATTTATTAAAGAACGTGTAATGATCATAATGAACTTTTTTTCTATGTAAAACAGCATAATCATATTGCATCGGATTCTGTAGGGAACTGAATTACAAATATGAAAATCTAAATCTGGATCTTGGCCTGAGCATACAAATATGAATCAATTACCACGTAACATCATGGAAGCATTACTCCAATAGCCAACAATAATAGAACGCCATTGTGAACAGTTTTTCAAAGAAAAATATCAATATCAACTCGTACGCTAGAATCATTTATTTCCAACCATAGTTCGCTTAACCAAAATACAACACTCAGAAGCGCTCAAACATGACCAAATTCCAAAGATTAAGTCACAGCTTGAGGGAAATCTCAGCCAATGTCAAGTAACAATGAATGCATCAAAATGCATGCATATTGTGCCATCAACCAACACTGCACATGGTTACCATCTCAATCTTAAGATCCTACGACCTTCCTTGAGCCTTTAAATTTAATGAGAAGAATGGATGTAGATTGACTTGTAAGTTTAGAGGTTCCTTAAAAATCGTTAATTAAAGTTGACTATCTTACCTAATTCCATTTTTTCACAAAATATGTGTTGTTACAGTGGAGTTTCACTAACCACTTCTTTTCATGTTTATTTTAGTTTATTTTCTTTTTTAAGAAGACTTTACCTTCTCATCTAGATCAATAGTGTTGGGTAGCTGAAGCATAAACTCAACAAGATTTAATGACAAATGACAACAACAGCAATCACACATGCTTCTATGAACTTACATAGATATATGGCATCTCTCAAATAGTTACAAAAAACAAAAAAATGATCAATTAAATATTCACCTATTCATATTCTATTATTAACTGATTTGTTCCAACTGAAAGTAGAATAATAGGAGCCAAGAAATCCACCCATATCTTATTAGTGGGAAAACGGGTTGTTAGTTTCGTCTGAATCAGGTTACATAAATCTGCACAAAATCACAATTTTTTGTTGTTTAAATTAAGTTTCTGAATGCAGAAATGGATTCATCCTGCTAAAAAATATTTATACAAAATTAACCATTCAAATCTGGAGATCCAACAATTTCTGTTTAAACAACTTAAACAAAGAATATCCCCAGGAAAAAAAAGTCAAAAAATACACACTTAGGTGTTGGAAAATGGTTGACACAGTTTCAACAAACAGTGCATTTTAAGTGAACAATATATTCATTTCTAAGAAATCTGAACATCTGTAAATAATAAAAAAAAATGTTGAAGAATAATTTAAAATAATAATAAAAATTTTATTCTATAAGTGGAAGAATAATTTTTAAAAAATTAATATTTTTATTTTATAAAAAAATTTTAAACCTTAATAATTTAAACATAGTTATTAAAATAAAAATAAAAATAAATAAATAAATAAATAAATAAAGATAAAGATGATAAAATTAATAACTAAAAACTGTTTTTGTTTGGCTAAGAGCTGGTTGAGCTAGTCTTCCTTGGAAGTAAGGAATGGAAACAGGTTAAAGGACCACCAATAGGTTATTCCAGGTGGTTTGGTTTTCTTTAAATAGTGGTTGTGCAGCCATTAATAACTGTCACACTGCTGAGTTATGATAGGTTTTTCAAGTAAGCTGCTAAATAAAAATAGTAAGTAAGAAATAACTCTTTTGGGGTGATATTTTCAGGTGACATTGACTCTAAATATGGTTAGAAATTGTTACATCCCCAGATTTAAGTGATTATTTCCATATAAATGGAATGTCCCAAGAATTTTTCACAATGTTGAATCCATTTCTACATTCAAAAATGAATTTTAAAAAACATTTTCACCATGTTGAATCTATTTCTACATTAAAAAATAAATTTTAAAAAACAAAAAATAATAATTTTATACAAATTTATATGAGAGAATTCATTTCATATACAACACTAATATAAACCCTACAAACAAACAAACGGGATGATAATTAGCTTCATAGTCAACAAACACATGGGATGATAATTAGCTTCATAGTCCCATGCAAAGGAGCAATGCCACAAATCATTATCTTTCCGTATGAGTTACCTTCATTGATTGCGATGGAGGAAAACACAGGCTGGAAAAGTCACTAATGAGGAGAAGTGGAAGTCAGCAGGTGAGGCCATATTGTTGGCCAGTTTCCACGTTATTTCATAATTTGGCATCGATGATAGGTCACTTTTATAGTCTGTAGCTCACCAGCGCCACCTTCTATCTAAGGAAATATGCTGAACATTTTACCTTTTCTGGTATGTATTACGTGTAGGGATCTTGGGTTGTCCTTGTGCAGAAAAAGTTAAGGTGACTGCATTTCATGAATATCTCTAGCCTTGATGTACTGGTTGCGTCCAAGAAAAATAAGAGGCAGGGAATTAAASAAAACGGTGGTTTTCTGGAATACTTATTATAAAGCTGGCAGTGCAATTGATTCATCGAAACTACTTTCCTCTTCACTCGTAGACCTAACGAAGATTGATCCCAAAACGGAAAATATCGAAAAAATACAAATAATAGCAGTCATTCATTCATTGGCCAGTCCTACCAATAATAGCAATGACCTATATATGGTTTGCGTTGATTGAAGACGAAAGAAGCAATATAGCGATAATTTCAACATTGTCTTCAATACATAGACACCCATCGGATCAGATCAGCTTTTTCAATTCGGAATTTCTTTTCTGGTAGAATTTCCTCCTGAATCTCGTGACGAAATTCGGAATCTACCATTTTACACGAACTCTAACCTGCAATCCAAGATATTATGTACTCTTCCAATCAATTTCTACTGATAAATTGATAAAATTACAGTTTAAAATTTCAATAACAATTTCGATTTACAAGATTCCATGAAGGTCGCCAGAAATATAGCAATTTGAATGCCAACACAGTCTTTCATTTTTTCCGTGCATATATTTTTTCCAATTTTGGCAAAAATTTATGAGGAAGAAAAAACACCAATTAAATATATTTATTTATTTCACTATTAATTAAATAATATGTTAGAAAAAACACTATTTATCAATGTTGCACGAACAGTTTCTGGCATTTTCAACATCTAGTTATCAAACTTTCGAAGTTTCAGGAGCTTGGGAATTAGTTGGGAATGTCCACAATTGGCTAGAAACTCTTTTGGAAACTTGGAAGCTTTTTAAGAGCTTCAACATCAAAGAAATGGGAGCTTGGGAACGCGTGTCCTAAAAGAAGAACTTTAAATTATAATTATATTAAATTAAAATGTAACTATATTTATTCATTTATTACAAATACATAATTTCCTACAAATATTTTTATTATATTTATTCAAAATATCACTATAAAACTAAGACTAAACTATAGGTAAATATTGTTTCAAAAATTAGTAAGTAAAAAAACTTAATAATACTCACTTTATAGTTGTGGATATGAAAAAATTTTAATGCATTTATGTTTTCCTTCAAGCCCAAACTAAACATGAAAGTCGAATAAATCAATACCCTATCGAGGATAAGCACCCTATAGAGGATAAGCATTTGCTCGACTTTGTAGTTGATATCAACCAACCATATCATTGACTTTTATTGTATTTTCATATTAGAAGAGTAGTACTATTTTGTTTTTTTCAATAAAAAGATAATAATGCTTCAACTTTACAAAGATGTTTAAAATTTATATATGTAAAGTTTAATTTTAAAAAGATGTTAAAATTGTATATATGTATTTTTAATTTTGTTTTTCATTTTCTAATGGAATATTTGTGGATATTAAAGTTTCATTATTGTGTTAAATATATTCATATAATTATTAACACGAATTAAATTAATAATTTTAATATTGTAGTTGTTGCAATAGGAGAAACATTGTCCTCTATTCAACTTTAATTTTATTAAAATAAGATTTACAATGTATCAATATCTCTATACATTGCAATCCAAAGTATCATTGTAATCTAAAATATTTTTTATATTTTTTAATATATATTATTGCCGCTCCCAAATTCAAGTTTCTTGTAAATTTGACGCAAACTTGTTCTCGTTCCGGACACTGGTATCTACATTCCCAAAGTCCCCACGTTTCTGAAACTCATGCAACATAGTTATTTATGTAAAATTCAAACAAATTATTGGACAATTATGATTTGATTTTAATAATTTAGATAATTATATTTATAAAATGTGTTAAATTTATTTTATTTTATTAATATATACATTCCGATATTTAATTAATATATCAAATTAAGATTATATATATATATGGGTAAGTGCAAGTTAATGATGGTCTCTTATGATACATTAGTGACAATGTAAACTTGGACGAATTATTCAAGTTATTTTTACAATTAGTTACTTGGAGGGATTATTCAAAGTACTTTTACAATGAATTTGAATATGGTGTAACAAGATGAAAAGTAGGAAATTGAGTTAGCTTTCGGAATATACAACTTCTATTCATAGAAATTGTGAATAACTATGTCAAATTTGAATTTTTCTAACATTGGTATCTTATTTTTCCAACAAAATATAAGGTATATGTTTGCAAGTACCTTAACGATGCAATTTGATCCAAAAACTTGTATACTTGTAAAGGCTAAGAGGGTCTTAGCATGATCAAAACAATTCCTTTTTTTAGATTGTAGATATTTGTCTCCTTAGTGCCCCATATAACTCATTCTAGAAATGGTTAAGCCTACCAAAAATTATAGTCGAAATAAGGGAGGTATGTATTCTAGGA